>NBIV01000278.1:0-120907 GCA_003194525.1 Gracilariopsis chorda
GTTTGTGACATCAAGAGAGATGAGATGAGAGTGGTAGAAGGAGGAGGCAGGGGGGATGGGGAAGAGGTGAGATGTAGGAAAAGAGTTGACGAGGATGATGATGATGATGGTGGTGGTGATGATGATGATGATGATGATAGTGATGATGATAGTATAATGTGTAGGGAGTGCAAACAGTGTAGAAAGGGTGTAGAAGAAGAGACAAGTAGCGCAGAACCCGCGCCAGAACCAAAACCAGAAAGCAGCAGCCAAAAGCATGGCGCAAAAGACGCGCACTGAAGAGCGCGTGCAGACACGACACGACCCCGACGCAGCAGCACAAAAGTGAAAGCGTTTCACGGACGACAACCAACGCGCACCAAAACAAACAAACAACAACAAGAAAAAAAAAAAAGACGAGGAGCGCAACAAACAAACAAACAAACAAAAACGGAGGAAGGAAGGGGGGAGAACTGGGGGGGTCACAGCGGCTGACGGTGCGACAAGGAGGGCATTATATAATCCACAATATCATCAACCACATCATCAGGCGGCTCCGCCACGTCCAACAGCGGCGGTATTACGCGCGGCGCGTGGTCAGCAGCGCGCGACGCACAGCGCGGGGAGTTCATCTGCTGCACAAAGGCGCGGAAGGAGCGTTCCATCTTAATGAGCTCCGCCTCCAGTGCCTTGGTGTAGGCATCTCGTCGAATGCGCGAGGCGGCGGCCGAGTGGCGGTTGAGGCGTAGACGACGCTCATACTTCTCGGCGTTGGAATCACCGGCCTCCGAGCGCGCCTGCAGGATTTCCGACTCCTTGTCGGCCTTGAACTGGTCGCGCACGCGCTCGGCCTGCACGTTGGCGTGGCGGATGGAGGCGGCGGCGGACATGAGTTCGGTGCTTGCGGCGGCGACGAGGTGCGGCGCGGTGCGCTCCAACGCGCGCGACTTGTACACGACGGGGCGCACGCGCAGACGGGGGGTGGGGGCGGTGGGCGGGTGGGGGGGGAGTCAGGCGGCTTGGGCGGCTGCGGGCGCGGCTGTTGTGGGGGAGGGGGAGGAGGGCTGGAGGGCTGGAGGGGGGGGGGGTGGGAGAGGTCGGGGTGCGGCAGGGGGGGGAAGTCGAGGTCTGCGAAGAAGGCGGGGTCGAAGGCGGCAACGGAGGAGTCGAAGAGCGGGGAGGGCAGT
Organism: Gracilariopsis chorda; assembly: GCA_003194525.1. Lineage (NCBI taxonomy): Eukaryota > Rhodophyta > Florideophyceae > Gracilariales > Gracilariaceae > Gracilariopsis > Gracilariopsis chorda. The sequence continues at coordinate 1,167 of NBIV01000278.1, forward strand.
TGGTCGAGGTCTGCGAGCGGCGGAAAAGCGGGGTCGGCGGAGGATCTATCGGCGGCCATGGGGGGTTGAGGGGGGGGTGAGGGGGATGAGGGAGAGCAGAGGGGAGAGGACGAGCGGCGGGAGGAGTGCGGGGGGGGATGACGAGAGCGGGCGTGCACGCAGGAAGAAGCGCTGGCGGTTGGCGGCGCGGCGCGTTTTGGACTCGGCGGACGCGCGCTGCGGCGCTGGCGCTGCGCGCGCTGCTGCGCTGGCAGCCGCGCCGCGCCGCGCCCCGAGCGGGGCGCCTTGCAGGCGGCAGCGCCCCGGCGGCGCATGTGCGCACGGCGCGTTGCACGTGTAGTGCGCGTCGCCATGCGCCATGCCGCCGCGCGCGTGGCGCCTCCTGACGCGCCCGTCAACGGGTCGAGCTGCTCTTCTAGTAGTAGTAGCCATTCGCCTCTGCTACTTGAACTAAATTTTAGTGTGTAGCTTACTTTGGTAAAGCAATACACTTTCACACCTCTTCTCCGTCTTGTACCACTGCGCAACCAACGGCCACTTGCTATCCTGTGCTCCCTCAACGGGTCGAGCTGCGCTTCTAGTAGTAGTAGCCATTCGCCTCCGCTACTTGATCAATATTTTACAGTGTATAGCTTACTTTGGTAAAGCAATAAAACTTTCACACCTCTTCTCCGTCTTGTACCACTGCGCAACCAACGGTCACTTGCTATGCTGTGCTCCCTCAACGGGTCGAGCTGCGCTTCTAGTAGCAGTAGCCATTCGCCTCTGCTACTTGAACTAAATTTTAGTGTGTAGCTTACTTTGGTAAAGCAATACACTTTCACACCTCTTCTCCGTCTTGTACCACTGCGCAACCAACGGCCACTTGCTATCCCATGCCGCCCCGAGTGCAACCACTCATACAGCTGCCACATCTTCACTCGCCGCTTCCACTTCATCCACTCGTGTTCTCCGCCAATGGCCTCCGCCGCAGAACTGGTGCATCATCTCAACTTGCGTCTTATGCGCCTTCGTTTTTATTGCGTTGCGTGCAGCATACCCCGGCTGCTTTCCCCCAACCGTCTGCTCGATGCACTCGCTCACTAACAACTTTTGCTCCCTCTCTCTGTCTCACCACCTGTTTCCGCAACATCTGTCCTTCTGTTTGCAACAGCCGCGAGCACGCGCCGACAAACGCTTTTGTCCACCTCCTGCAATCTGCCTCACATAGTCCTGTTCCAGCCGTGTTTAGCGCACCATTACACCTATCTGTCATCGCCGAATCAAAACGGCACATCCTGCCCATTTTCATTCGCCACCCGTCCACCAGCGCATCGTCACAGTCACCCACCTCCCCCCGCCCTAACCGCGTCGCTCCGCTGTCCAACCCCCCCCCCCCCCCCCCCGCGCGGATCCATGTGAAAACAGCCTTCAACATACTATGCGCTTGTATCCGTGCAAAGCGTCACCTTACCGCGTTTCTCCGTTACACCTGCTCCCGCACGCAAGCACTATCAGACACTCCCTAAGCACAACAAAAGGGCGCACTTTCCGATTCGACCCACAGTACAGTACAACCACCGCCACGTGCCGCATCAACCTCTCTTTGTTACACTCCCCCAATTTGCAACAAATCGTCATGTGCTGTGGCGAGTAACCGCACCCGTCTTGTAATCAATGTGCACATCCAGTTCATCAGCGCGCACCCGAAAGTCAATAAGCAGTTGCAAAACCCATTTGGTGCCCTTCTCAACCGCCTCTGCAAAATGCAGCAACTGCTTCTTGCTGTGGTACACCAACGCCGTTCCACGCGTCTGTGCAACCCATACAGCATCCTCCGGAAACACCGTTCGTCCGCCGTGATCCGGTTCCTGCAAACAGATTAGAACGGTGCAGTCCTTGCCGTCCACATGTGGTGGAACACCTTCGCCAACGTAATACCTCACCGTGGTAACATCTCGTATCACCACCGTTCGTTTGGTCGGGCGAATCCATAACTCCTCCGCAAACACGAATTCACGCTGCTCGAATCCCAGCAGCTTGTTTAGCTGTTGTAAAACAGGTTGTAACGCCGCCTCATTGTGGTGCACCTGTGCACGAAACCCAGAGCGCGCACTGCTGGAAACGTAGCTGTCCGCCGTATCAGTGCACTGAATCAGTTGGGCAGCTTCCTCAGATTCGTCTGCACTGTTCAGTTCTTGGTTGATACGGTAGTTGAGGTACAGGTTTGACTCGTTGTTTTTGGTCGTTTGTGCTGCGATGAGCGCCTCGCATTGGTCGGGGGTCAGGAAATTGGGAACACGCAAGAGGGGGGGATCTGTGTTGAGCGCCGTGATTGCTGCGAACTGGTTGTGAGAGTCGATATTAAGCCCCCAACACTTTACGCTTTCGCGGAGCGCGGGGTTATCAGGTAGAGCCATTCGCGTCGGGCGGCAAGACGGAACGGCGGGTCGCGTCCCGACATGTTGCAAAGTGTTGCGCCGATGAAGGCGGAAGTGCGCCGCTTTCGGGATCGGCGCCGCGAAAGCGCTTGGACGAACAACTGCCATCGACTGGTTCGGTGAAGACGGAGAGAAGTGGTCTGTGCGCGACTGCGCGCGGTGAGGGGACGTACAGTTTAAGTTGGGCGGAGGTGATGGGGAATGAGATCTTTGTGCGCGCGTGCTGCGGGCGCTTCGTGGCCGTACACGTTGGCGCGCGCGCCTTCTTCCCGGCGGTGGCCCACTCGGCCCGGAAGAATGGATTTTGTGCTCGCGCAGCATCAACGTGATGACGATCTCTCGCCGCCAGCAAATGCCCCACCGCCCGTGACTTACTGTACGCGCCGCCCACGCCTCTTTTGGCTTTTCTCAGCTTTAAAAGACTGTACAAGCGCGGCCCGTATTCTTGGGACATCGCCCAGCGACGGATCCCCACCGCGCGCTCCTCTCCGCCCCAGATCTCTGTGCACCTCCCGAGTCGCACTCGTCTCGCAGCTTCAGCGGCTACAGCGGCGTCGAGCGATGGAAAGACACTCGTCGCAACCCGCGGTCAGCGCTTCCTTACTCCACGCTCGTTCTATCTACAGTTCCTTGCTGATTGTAGATCCAAAACTGCCCATCTCCGCGCTCGCGCCCGTATCGAAAGCACCCCGCTCTCTGCGCTCTCCCCGCTTTACGTTCTCTACCGTCATGGCATCCTCCATCCGCCCGTGCAATTCTAATACGATACGCGGCGGCACGTTGTGTGTCTTGGATGCGTCACACCATATGTCGATCTCCACGTCCAATCTCAATGAGTTGTTGTCGCACCTCCACCAAAACTTCCCTATACACGCTCGATTGTCCACACTGCTTTCCCCCCATTTCGCATCATCATGCGCAACGTCCAACACCACAACTGTCGGAAGTGTATATTGTGGCCTTCGCGCCCGTTTCCCACATCATTCCCCAGCGCTCACAGCAACACTTGAAGCAAAGTAGCCTCGCGACACACGATGAGCTACCGCCGCAGATAAAGCCCCTTGCAACGTCATAGCCATGCCACCCACACCATTTTTCCAACAACCATTTCACTCCAGCTCACGCACTAGTAGCAGTTTGTCGTCACCCCAAAAACCCCAACGCTACATAACAAACGGTAATGTGGATCTGCGAACCGTTTCGAACTCCGCTTCCGCATACACTTCAAACCTCGCTTCACCCTCTTCTTCCACAACCCCAACGTACACGTCACACGGTTTGCCATCCATTCTCTGCGAGCTACCGTCCCACGCCTGTCGTGCACGCAGCACCTCCCACATTGACCATATCGGCGTGAGTGGGTCCTGTTTCGCAGCCTTTGAAAAGTGCGTCCACACCGCGTAACCCATAGCCACTCCCGACACCACAATCAACAATCCGCTCAACACACTCGCTGCAACCAACCAACCAGTGCTTATTGAACTGCCTTCAATTGCTTCGAATACCGTGCACGGCACCTCATTCTCCACCGCTGTCTTAATTCCAGTTGCAACCACATGCCGTTGTAACCACTCCAGCAGACCGCTCTCAGGAGGTCCCGTCGTGAATTCTACCGCGTCGTAATGCAGTCGCGCCACGGCTGCATCAAGCCGTTCGATACATCTGGCATTCCCTCGCACCTGGAACGCAGTAAGCACAGGTCCGCGTCGACTATCCCGTTCTTCCCCACCAGGTAACAGCTGATTCATTTCGAGCCATTCTGCACGAGATTGCATCCCACTCTCGAACAAGCACACGGACGAGTTTCCATTCTCAAGCACTTGTATGTAAACCCCGGCTGGAGCCGTGCTCTGGCGCACAGATTTGGGCGCCGTTGCTGCGCGCTCACGCGACAGAGTGTAGCAGTCCAATCCGAGACTGGTGCATGGTACCTCAACAGAACTTCCTGTGGAGTTCAACATCCACGATGACGGAATGCGCGAATTAGACAGGTATCTTTGAGCAGGCTCATCATTGAATTCAAAGTCAGACGATGAGTTATGACCTGTTTCGAGTACAGCCACAAAGTTGGTACCTGCTAGAGTACGTGGAAACCCAATTCCTACTGGCAGTAGGTCGCAGTGAAAGTCTCCAGCTGAACTAGCGGAGACAAATCCTACCCCACAGCCCTGTAGTTCAAAGCTTAACTGCCGAGGTCTGGCCGGACCGAAGCGGGCTGTACATTGAGGGTACCCTATTTGCAGGCCAGATGTACCGCTTATAGCGGATCGCAACAAGCTGTCACCACAAGCAGTCTGTTCCAGGTACTGACCAAACCGAGTGTCGTCGGCCTCGGATGCGGATGGACCAAACCCACCCCAATAACGAGTTAAGCGCTCAGGAGCGAAGCATTGCGCACGAATACGCGACCCTGTATTACGCAGGATGAGACCGTCGATGGATAGTTCAAGTATGATGACGACTACAACCAAGGTTATGGAAACAACAGTGATCCAGAGCTGAAGCCAGTCGTTCTGACGAGCTGCGCTGTAGAGATGCAGACGTCCGAGGCGGCTCAGCTTGACACGACGACGTGCGGCAAGCGCTGCATTGAGAAGGGTGCGGAAGGCCTCGAGAATAAGGAGCTCGATGACACCGATGACGACCGCTAGCGTGGCGGGTGTTGTGGGAACAAGAACCATACGAAACTCGAGACAGCGCGATTCTGTGCTTCGACAACATGAGTCTGCCCAGACAGTGGTTGTGTATGCGGTGTTATCTCTCAAACGAGTGGCGACGTGTTCTGCAGAGCTAGATTGCTAGCGATCCCGAACAATCTACAGCAGTAGCTACCATGGGTAGATATGCGAAGTTGGGGCTTGCGTATGGTTTTACAGTTTAGTGAAAACTTGTCCCGAGGACAGAAGGCAGCTCTCTAAATTCAATTTTGATGCCGCAGCAACGCTAAGTTCAAGTCTTCCTACTCCCGTACTGGACTCGATGGCCACCGTCATCGGAAGAGTGAGCGGTCAGATGCGTCACGCCGCCCTCGTCCTCCAAGCCAACCCACAGGTCGTCCGCGCTGCTCAACTGCAGGCTACGTGTGTGCCTTCGTAGCGCCCTAACTCTGCGTTGCGCAGTGCCACCCATGCTGACGTCAGGCGGTCCATCGCTCCCCGCTCGGAGATTGTCCTCTTCTCGCTCACGTGTCTCTGCCACCAGCAGTTGCACAGGCCACAACGGATTAAGCGGATCAACGCGAACCGGGCAAGAACGTTGAGCAGCGATGGTCATCGCAAAGAGAGCCACTACAAAAAGCAGCAACAGTGCTGAGAACACTGCAGTTACTATCAACTCCGCAGCACCAACTGTGCTACCTTCCATCACCGCAAGCGGCTGGCATGGCACTCCTTCCTCCGGCAAAGTCTTCATACCGATGATCACAGCAGCCCTCTGTAACACGTCGCGCGCGCTATCGAAAGAGGCCGTGTCCGTTGTGTTCAATGTCTCGTTCAACACCACTCTTTCCATCGCATCGAGGTACATCCGACTCGATTGCCGGGGTAGTTTCGACATACACCGTGCCCTCCCCCTTATTCTCAACCTAACTATTGCGGGGCCATTTCGTCCGTCCCTTTCCACGTCGGGAATAAATAGATTCAGGTAAATCCACGATACTTGCATGTCCATACTGGAATCAAAGATACAGAGTGATGAATCATGGTTCTTAAGACTGGATATGACAACAGCTAATGTGTTTTCCCGATACGATCGTACGACTGGATCCACAGATAGCGCTTTAGGCCGAACCATGTCGTAACACTCGCGCGCATTGCTGGTACAGGTGACATTCGCAGTGCTTTCCGCTCGAAAGACCTTTGGGGTGTCGTCTATGAATCGTTTCGGTATAGCTAGATTCGTTCCAACTCTTTCCTCAACTCTACCTCCCCCAAAACTCCAGAAAGCGACGCTCTTTCCAAGCCCCCATATAGACAGGAGCCAGAAGCTAGTGCCAGCCAGCATATCCCCGACATCAGGAGAAACAATTTCTCCGTCGCGTTCCACACCGTAATCAAGATGCGGGTCTCCGGCTTCACTGTTTCCTACAAATCCAACCGCACCGCCCTGAATCCCGAGCACCTCGTCAAACTCGCGACTCGCGAACCCTGGTAAACAGCCCGGGTAGCCTGTCTCTAACGCAGCTGCGCCTTGCACAGAAAGATCAAGCATGCCCTGCCCGCATCCCGCTTGCTTTATGTAAGACGCCACTCGATCATCGTCTAGCTCCGAATTTCGCGGACCGCGCTTGTTAAAGTAACGTGTGTCACGAGTTGGCCCAAAGCACCGTACTCCTTGATCTATCGGCACGCGGCTCGATGATGGGAAAGCAGCTGAGTCGATGGAAAGTTCCAGCACAATAGTAAGTACTAGAAGCACAAACAATAAGCCAGTCGTTAAGTACGTGTGCCGTTGCTGCAGGTAAGGATTTGCGCGAACTCGAAATCGACCATTGTGATACAGTTGTTTGCGGCGATGCCAGGCGGAGGCACAATCTGCAGTGAGCTTAAATAGCTCGCTGAGAATGAGTTCGATGACACCGATTATCACCGCGAGCACAGAAGGTTTCGCAGAGATGCGGAGTTCCATAGATAGCACCTATGGGGATTGAGAATGTGCCGGCAAATGGCGTCATAGCACACTTCCTGGGCAGGCACGAGAGTTGCGGCGACGAGCAAGGAAAGACGGGTTGAGAACCGCGTCAGCTTGCAAACCTCCAGTATAAGATGCCTCTTCTATTCAGAAGTTCTCAAACAGATTCTCACGTATACGTAACCTTAGCTTCTTCATACACGAGCAGACAATGACGTTCACCACGCCATAACGTGACCGCTCGTAAACTATTTCTCTCTTTGGGTAAGGTTATCTACAGGTTGACATTACGTTAGCACAAAGTCTGGTTCTCAGAAGAATTGATTGAACAGCTCACAGTGGAAGTATTTCTGATAGGGTGTCACGCAAGTACCAACAGTAGGATACCATAACTCAACTCGCAACCCACACATTGGGCTCTCCCGAAAATTATCACTTTCGTAGTTTGAACAACCCCAGCGGTAAACCTTAACAGGATTTCTTTGCACCAACTGTCAGGGTTGGTATGTAAGTTACACAGAAGTGTACCTTTCTATTCCTTGTTTGCCTATCGTATGCATAGTAAGAACCGCTACAAAGTTTCCGGCCGAAGTCTGTCTTGGATAACCGATCGTTTTGGTGTCTGGCGGCTTACCTTGGACGGACACCAACATCCGTGTATCATATCCGCTAGCGCTTATTCTAGCAAAACTACCGTTCTCATTAACGGCTTGCGACTTCTCGAAAACATGGTGTGGTTATGAAGGAAAAGGTTAGTAGCTAGAAAGGGTTAGACAACTGATAACGGTCGTTTACGATAGCGTAACAACAGGAGAGAACTGAGTAGCGATAACTTGATGATCTAGCTTTTTAGAAGGAAGCAAGACACAGCGGCGTGGCGCTTATACAGGAAACAAACAACGCAAGACGCCAAATGGATAAGGTACAGCGGGTTAGACTGTACAATCCGAAAAATACAACGAAAGGTTGTGAACCAACACTATACGTAGTCGCGATAACCCGCGACGCAGCCCTCGTCGGGGAGCTAATCGATACAATAGAACACTAGAACAGTGTATTTGTTCATAGTGGTAGAACGGAGAACCGTTGTATACTCTGTGTTGAAGAACAATAGTTTTCACAACGACAGTGCTACCACAAACTGAAAAGGTTTCATGAAAAGGTACATTAGATGGTGTTTTGATGAGACTCTACCTGCTAGGTGTTTCTGTGAAGGATTTCATGACCTTGGTCGACGGCGAGGAAAATGGTGGTAACTACTACGCCAAAGATGATGAACAGGTCTTCGTTTCAGTGAAGCAGTTGTCATGAGTTACGGTTAGTGAACAATTATGCGTAAACGAAGGACGAGTGTTTCTTTGCTTACCTGTCTGTTTCAACATAGAGCATCTGTTGAATGATTCAACTTGAATCTGCAGTCGGAAATGCTTGGGATCACAGTTTCAACACTCCATGGCAGCAATGAGGGCGTTTCTCGACACCCCATTCGCCCGCTGTTCGTTGAAAGTGTTCAAAGTGCTAATCCTCGGAAGCACCCAATGTTACTTTTTATATTGTCATTAGCCTGCCGAACTCTATGTCTCAAATGTGGGTTTCTCCCTTCCCCTCTACTCGTATGCCGTGATCGCTGTGAGAGGCCGTGGTAAAAGGATTAGACCGCTAGCCATCCCTTATCTCCATAGGGGCTGTCCACTGGAGCTTTTGCGCCGTAACCTAGCTCTTTACCCCTGTCTCTCTAGGCGTATACCGCCAAACACCGAACTTCTGCACTCCATCGATGAGGTGCGTCGTTCACCGGTACAGCGTCTTCAAAAGCACTATGGAAGCTGAACGTGCACGGCTGATCCGCAGTACTGTCGGAACGCTCCCCGTCTGAAGTCGCAAGCGCTCCAGCGGAGTCCCACTGCTTGATCAGCAGTGCCTCGTCACGAGTCATCCGCGGAAAGAAGTACCACCGGTGTTTGTCGGAGTACTTTGCGAAGTAGTTCTCCCCTATACGATCCTGGTAATGAATCTCAAATACAACCAACTCATTCGGTTTCACACTACGCGCATCACATAAAGCCAGGGCGTTAGATCCTACAGGTTGCTCACTTATATTTCGCCAAACATTGATTATTGCAAACCGGAACTGGCCATCAAGAGCACGAGCCGCCAAGCCAGGTGGAATCAGGGTTTCTTTTTCTCCAAGTAGAGACGCAAAGGTATCATTTCCACTCGGATGTCTAGAAAGTCGTTCCAAACGCTCGCGCGAACTGCGAAGTGTGTAATCTCCATGTACGATATGGACTGGTGTCTGCACTTCTTGACCTCCTTCGATACGCTTGCTTTCAGCCTTCCCCCCGGCAGAGCGAATGTTGTGGTCGAACGGGAACACATGCTTTGCACCCGTCACTTGTTGAACAAGTTTGGCGCACTCGTGGTAGTAATCCTGCACCACGGACTCATGATTGAGAAAGTCAAGGGTCTTGCTTTTGATGGGATGAATAATCAGTTCGAAACCGTTCCTAGCCAGCGAAGGGCGCTCATTTTCTGAGAGCGTTCGCGCGTTCATGATGATTTGTTTGTGACGTCTGAAGTCAACCCCAGTTGTGCCTGCGTCGTTGCCGTTACCATCACGTCGGGTCAGTACAGTTCCGTTTCGATAAAGAGAAGATGCCACGGACGGAGCCATGTAGTTCAACCATCCCTGAGCATCTACCGTCCCCATGTTCGCAGTCTAGTCAGGGCACCGAAAAGCCCTGTACGCGGGAGTGGGACGCCAATGCTTCCAGCTCGAGATGTGTAGCTAATACAGTAGGACTAGAGGAGCTTCATAGCTGTTCATTACGTTTTTTACATGCCATAGTGTATGTACTCCAGCAGCACGCCTGATTGCTGTTGGTGTGTTTCACAAGACAAAGTGGATGTTATGTTCCTTACAAACTGTTTTCGCCAGCCCCAGCTAGACACCAGCTATTTTCAGTAAAGGTTGGAAGACGCGGGCATGATAATGTGGAGAGATGTAAATGAGTACATGCTGACTGTTGTTAAGGGGCTAGCGCACCATTGGTAGGGGGGGGGCTTCAATCGGTGGAGCTGTGTACGGTGGTATCCTTTTGTAGCATGTCCAGTCTTAGCTTTGGTGGAAACCATTCGTCGTGCCGTTCTCCTACCACTTTTGCTATTCCTTGTAAACCTTACCTCTTATACCATCCAGTGTTACAAGAGCATCCGTAATGACAACCTTTGTGGCTCTTCAAGAGTGGAAGTTGCTCATTTCACAATTCAGACGTCGAATAGCTTCAGGACAGTTGAAACCCCGCTTTCTCTTGCAGCAGCAGAGCAACTTTGTCCCTTGTTCGACTGTTTCCTCTAGAAAGCTATTGCTTCGTGAAACCAACGATCATTGTCAATTCACCCCTCATCTAAGTGGGTGATGGTACAGGTTGTCGACCATGTCGGCAACGCCTTCAGAAAACTCCGGCGAAAGCGCTGTGTTGAGGTACTCATCCGGACCTCCAAGGTCAAGTGATATACTACGGGTTCCACCTAGATGCAGTGCATTTCTCCGTACATCTTGAACTGTGACTACATTGGGAAAGTACAATTCCAACAGGAAATAATGCACCCAAACCCTCGTATTGCACTAGCTTCTTACGTTCCATGCTTATAGCATACTGTTCATCAAAGAAGCCCTTGCCATCTTCGTATTGGTTCTGCCAGTGGTAATCAGTACACCATTATCGACGATGAGCCATCTCCGTTATGTTCCTCAACAAACCAAAGCTTTCCAATATGCTATTTGGTCCTTACCTGCATTACGTAATAGACCGGTTTGTCTTCACATCGCAACACCCTTGAAAAACTGACTTCTTGTCGGACGTTCGCCCTCTCAACCCATGAACCCTCGAGAATAAGCTCTTCGGGCACAGAGTTGGCAATTGACCGGCATCGAACAGAGCTGTGCAATGATTCATTGTCCGCAACGGCCCAATCTTTGTGCACCGCACTGCAAAGCCAAGGTTACGATGATAGTTCGAATTGCTTATCTATCACGGCGGTTGTGCTCGCAGAAAACCAGACCTTTGAAACATGATCAAATTGCACTGTCCAGAACTCTCTTCAAATAAAATACACGACGAGGCTCTGACGACGGACGAACAAGAGAAGGATCCTTTTCCGTGATAGCCAGATCCGTAAATTTATGCCACTCGCGTGAACCACCATCCAACACTCGTCAGAGTCCTCCCGGCTGTCTTGTAGATATCCGTCCTTAGCCAAGGCTGTCCAGTTTCCACTCCAAAGGCTGCCTTTCTTGCTCGTACAGTTCACTCATCTCTGTTCAGGTTATAGACACGAGATCGACTTTGTGCGCATCAGTGCTGTAAATTTGTTCGTATACAGTAGCCTTGTTTGGTATCATGGTTTGTCCTTATAACCTTTGACCCCTACAGTATGTCCACAGGTTTTGCCTGGACATCCGGGGACAATCGCGAAGTAACCACGGGGTAAGGCTATCGAGCTACTAAGGAAATAAGGCTAGCCGCTGATATCCAGCTCTGTTGCCCCTGCGCCAATACTGTACCTTTGCGCGAAAGGGTTGATGGATACTGATTGGTATCCACCGACTGTACCTTTATGTGTGTGTGGGTGGTTACGGGCACCTGCCGTTTATTCCAAGGCAGCGGTATTCGCTTTGTACAAGTAGAATGCTCATTATCTATCGACGGCTAAATTCCGCTAATAGACCCAATCGCATCTCGATTTGGCTTCCTCATCCGGCGTAACTTTATAGTCTTTTGTAGCCTTTTCGGAAGGTCGGCACACCTCGACGGGCGGAACTGCATGTGCCCTGAGCGAGACTCGCTAGTACCTTGCAGTGGTCTCTCACCATAACGGTATCCAGCGCAAAGCGATTTAGCATTGTGATTCCAGATGGGCTGCGACAACTTTGACGCCCCGTACCTTTATGCGGCTTCGTAGCTTCCGGCTCGGAAGGTTAGACCGGCACTTTATATCGGTGTACCGGCCATACTGAGTTATTCTTTCTTCTCAGTGGTTTTGGTTAAAACTCCTAAAAGGACGCAAATCGCAGAAGGGTTGACCTTACGGAGAAGTATTTTCTCATTAGTGGCTGAGAGACGGAGGAGATGCCGACAATACTGTTCATGGATACCAAGTAAGCGGTTTTCTAAGCGAACGAGATGAGCTGGCTTAGAGAGCTCACGACACTGCACAGTAGGATTTGGGAACTTGGGTGAGAACTATGGATGAAAGGGCAAGTAAAGTTTAAGATGGTTGTAGGAGAGTTGCTACTCGATTGAAGCTCATTGGTTTGGGGGCAGCTTCTCCCAAATTCTTGGATACCAACGGTATCCAGGAACAATGTGTGTGTGTGTTTGAGTGTGCGTTTACGAGCACTTGCCTCTGAATCCGAGGCAGCGGTACTAACTTTCCAGAAGAAGTAGAAGGCTAATCATCTATTCGACCGCCAAATTCCCCTAATAGACCCAATCGCATATCCATTTGGCTTCCTCATCCGGCGTAACTTCATAGTCTTTTGTAGCCTTTTCGGAAGGTCGGCGCACCTCGACGGGCGGAACTGCATGTGCCCTTAGCGGGACTCGCCAGTACCTTGCAGTGATCCCTCACTACAGCAGACATCCAGCAAAGCGATTTAATATCGTGGTTCCATATTGGCTACGACAACTTTGACGCCCCTCAGCAGCAATGCTTTCAGAAATGAATGCTCGTCGTGTTTATAAGTTAATCATTTAAGAAACCTGACAAAGCAGCAGCATTTTGACTATTGTATACTGCTATGCTTCATCATTCACTGTTACGCCATCTTTAAATAAATGGGCCCTGTTGCGAGTCGAAAACAGAAGCAAACCATCAAAGAAATCTCATTCATTTCGACGCCCTATCACATATTCGAAATTAGGATTGCGGTCCGCATTTAAACAACTACAAATATCTATTCATTTGAACTCTAGATCCTACGAAGACGAGGTCGATATGCATCCTAAAAAGTCAACGAATATTCAAAAATCTTTGCTCACGCGGGGTTCGAGAAGGACGGGAGCAGTTGGAAACTTACCAAAGCAGAGCTGAAACAAGGCACACCGCTGGATTTTCGCAATTAGAATCGTTCACGTAAATACATAACAAGTGAGAAGCCATTTGAAGTTCCAAAGATGTCTTCGGCGACGGTAGTAAGAACGGCGGTGGCGTTCAACAAGCTTAAAACAGCGACATCTACTCCGGCTAGGCGTAATGAAAATTAAGGGGTACTCGCTTCGGTCACTGGCATTCATCGCACTTCGAAAGCAACATGTATCATTCATCTTCGAAGCGATTCCCCGTTAATTGGTTAATCGCAAGGTGAGATACAAGCCCGACCAAGAGAACCAAACTTTCCTACGCGTGGGATTACATTGTGCCATTCCAGAAAAACAATGTCGGCAAAAAAACCAGTCTCTCACTCTGAATTCTGCATAAAACGGGAGATATAATAAGCAGAGCGATGTTAGAGGGAGGTGAGAATGAGAGAAACGGGAATCACAGATGCGGAGCTGCATCAGCCCACAGAAGTCTATTTCTAATCGGTTGACATGAGTCTCCTGTGCCCCTCACAAAACGTTGGGACAGTGCTTTCCCCTGTTTCACTATATCCTTTCGTCAAATTTCAAGGCATCAATTGCAAAATATCGGCAGAAAATGCAGACACCGTGCAGATGACTATGCATGCTGACCTTTTCTTTACTGGGCTAGAGGGGCACGCTTTTGAAACGAAATGCGTTCATTAAATCTTCCATTCAACCTCGAGAGACCTAGCTATCGAAACAAGCCAACTATATAAGAAAGAAGCGCTTACTGATTACAAGTTCAAATATAAAAAGATGTTGAGCAAACCTTTTAAACTTTTACGCATTAACGAGAACGTTTCTCGTAGCTAGCTGAGACATTGATGGCGAACCAGAGAATTTAGTAGTTGGAGTGGCATTGAACGAAACATATCACAATGTGAGTACGATTGTTCGTCATAGAAATAGAATTCTAATTCCAAAAGCTAGACTTGCGCTCTAGACCCACCATTCAGAAATCCAAACTGGCGGAGTGATATCAGACTCTAGAGCAGAGTTTTCAATCATACCCTGCGTAGAATTCATGAAGAGTAAACAGTTGGAGATATAAGCTTGCAATAAATGGGTTTGCACTCCAGGGATTCTTCTCTACTACATCTGATTGCCGATATCACCTCGTGGCGTTCTGCGGTGTTTCTGATTCCCCCAGTCGCAGATCGTAGATGCAGCGAGAGAAACAGTTGAGAACTCTGACACCAAGAAATGCTTCATGACATGTTGGCGTCACCGCGGATGGCCCCAGCAATGACACCAACAACACATCCACAGCAAATGAGAGACGATTGCGCAATGGGACAAAACCGGAATCTAAATAGAATAATAACAGATGACACTCAGGGGAATCAACAAAGAGAATGGGGGTTGATTCTATAGCATAACATGCAGTTCTACTTCTATATTCCATTTGCTGCCTTAGATTGATAGTGTCTACACAAGGACCGCTATCTTATTGTTCGGTTTTCCCATAGCAAGACTGTCAGCATAGAGTATAAGCCGATCCGCCTTTACGAGGTGTGCCCGCCTCCCCCCACAAAAAAGGGAAGCGAATTGGACAGGCGATTGGGTCTCTCACGGAAACCAGCAACCTTTCGGTTATCAAAAAATATAGTACGAACATGACCTCAAAAGTTAGTGGTTTATATAGAGAGAGAGTGATTCTTTTCACTTTAACCCCTACCGTAGTCCTAGAATTAGGGACACTAGCTCAGATAAACACGCACGCACTGTAAACATAGAACTGAGTTTAGAGGATGATGAGTGCTTGAGAAGATGTGAGCGCTGCCTTTTCCGTATTATGATACTGCAAGTTCGAAACGAGGGACTCTCGCACCCTGTTATTCCACTGCATCGAGAGTCCCGAAGCTCCGAGGTGCGTATGTTCAAAGAACAGAAAGATCTAACAGCACATTCACTGTTCTTGGACAATTCTGGAAACCACGAGCAGAAGATCGCACGGATTTCGAAGTTATTTGTTATTCAAGAACTACTTGAAGATGGTCCAAACGGTTAAATGAGCAGCGTCCGTTTACGTATAGCGATAGGTTTAAGTGTATTCTACGTTCTGGTTAAGAATCTTAAGATTGAAGCAGTGAAGTAGAACGTTATAAAGCAAACAAGCAAACTTGGGGCTACTGGAGGACGACGCGGGTGCCCGTATAGCCTGAAACAACTGTATCCACCCACACCATACATAGATGTTGGGTTACGACGGGTAGCGGGCGCAGCAGTAGACACTAGCCCTCTACAGTATACGAATCCTGGTGGTGCAGGCTTACAGTATTGGGATAACCAAGTTAAAAATTTTATAGAAAGCTTTCCCTTCAGATCACACGTTGTTGAAGAATTCATTCGCGGTATCTGAGCAAAGTGTGGGACATTTAGGGGTCATTGTTCCTCAATGCATCTTCTTGGGTTAATGGGCAAAGAGCCACTAAGTAATTGGGTTTTAAATTTTGTGTAGGATTTACCTCCCATGTCAGCGGCGGACACTCTTTGGGTAATACTTAAAGCTTGGTCACGGTTGGGACAAAGCTCACTAAAGTTCCGTGTTTGGATATAGAATCTTCCCGAGGATAGCTGGCCTAAAAGCAAGCTGTGGGCCGCAGAGACAACTTGTGCGTATCCAAAGCTTTTCATGTGGACACCGTTCGCATAGTTGCCGCTGGACTATTGGGATGCGCAGATTCCGGCAGTGTAAGGATTCATACATTGTGAATGGCTGTGCCAGCCGTTCAGTGAAACGTGTAGACATACACGTTTCACTGAACCTGACAGTCAGATTATCAATAAAGCACCGCCAGCGGCTCTGGCTGACCTCGTGTGTCGGCCAAGCCGCCAGGCACTACCCCATGTTTTTTATAGACTCAACTGATTCTTCTTGGCATGTCAGCAACGTAGCAACTCCTGTTCTGGCATTGCATGCTTGGTCGAGGCCATCCGGGAGACGCAAAGCAACACAAAAGCAAACTCCAAGAAGTGATTGATGAATTTCACTGTAAGCCAAAGAAGAAAGCTTCCCACGGAAGGCAGCTTTGGACCACCCTAAAACTGCAAAATCAGGTTGTATCACAACTGAATGCTTAGGTGTTGGTCTGGCAAAGATGTACTATCGTTTATATAGTACATGTCTATATGAGCTCTTGTCTCTAATTCCAAGACTGCGGTAGGGGGTTGCATTGAAAGGAACCCCTCTCTCTCTAGATAAATGCACTATTTCACCCAGGCAATTTTACGTCCTTTCTCGCCGAAAACAAGAACTTCAAAACACCACAAGAAGAGGGTAGCGGTACTAGAATTGTCCTTTGTCCAAGATTTTGGGCCAACGAAGAGACAGCTCCCAATTCTATTAGGTGTCATATTATTCTTAAAATCCTTTTGACGGCTAAGTACTCAACTGACGTGTGCATCCCTTGGTGTAGAACGGGCGCTAGGCCTACGTAGCGCCCGTTTTACACTGTACTTATGACTAAAGGGCAAAGTTGGCCTATGGCTGAAGGGTTGACCCTACCTCCCCAAAAAAAAACCAGAACGTGACAATCTGAGCAAGGCACAACTTGCTTGTCGAAGCAATAGTAATGCTGCCGGTAGCATGCAATAGCTGTATAAACTTAGAAATTCAATGCCATTAAAGTTTGAGTTGCCACGAGAACACAAATTTGTGCAGCACAAACGTACGCTGCCAAGGTAATGGTCACACTTTGGAATAAGTCAGTCACGGCGGCCTCAGTTTATGCACAGCACTGTTTTGTGTATTGAGGGACGGCCACTCTTGAGGGCTAATCCTACGTGAAGGGTTAGCGGACCGCTACATCTGTTGTAGAGCGACAACTGCCCCAGCTTACAAGGCGCAAATGCTGACAATCATGAATCTGCGTTCGCATCCTCCAGGACGGCACTGTAAGGCGCTAGCCTTGAGCTGCCGCGTTACACGCCTGCGCAAACTCACGTTGCCGAACTCAATACGTATCGCGCAATGGTGCCATATACGGCAGCTACTGTATCTTTGATTCCTGGAAGTTTACAAAACGTTGACGTATTTAAAAGTACCACTCTCTCTACTCGCCATAGCTCACCATGCCCCACCACCCGCATCGCACAACTTCTCGAACACCTTTTCTTGCAAGCGCCCTCAATACCAATGCGTGCCGCATCAATCACAGCTCTTTTCTTGGCTACACTATGCTTGGTCTCACACGCGAGCCCCGTTTACGTCGCCTCCACATCTCTCTCGAATGTCGCTCTGCGCCCGACAATAGTGGAAGACGGCTTTGGTGGTCCCCCTAAAGATGGAAAGGATGGAAAGGATGGCAAAGACGGCAAAAATGGTCGACCTGGAAAAGATGGAAAGGACGGCAAGGACGGCAAACGTGGCGGTGATGGGGGTGACGGTGGTGACGGTGGTGACGGTAGCGGAGTGGCTTCGGGCGGGGACGGTGGCGGTGGGGGCGATGGTTTTGTAGCAGGTGACGGAGGCGACGGTGGCGACGGTGGCAGCTCACAAACATCTGATGGTGGTGACGGTGGTGCTGGCGGTACTGGAGGTGATGGTGTTGCTGTCGGAGGTGATGGCGGGGCAGGGGGTAATGGAGGCGTGGGACTTGGCGGTACAGGTGGAGCGGGAGGAAATGGAGGTAACGGAGGTGCTGGTTTCTCTCCTGGAAACGGCGGTAACGGTGGTGCAGGAGGCTTCGGCCTGTTTGGTGGGAGAGGCGGAAATGGCGGCAACGGTGGCTCTCCTCGCGCCACTACCAGTTGACCTCAAACTCATCTATGGTTACATTTCTGACTCCGATTTTTAGCATTTGTACGCTCCTGTGATACGACAGAGTGTCAGATAAAGTAAACTGTTGATCCTATCATTGATAGAGTGCAATTATTCCCAGCTTAACTAAGAAGCTGGTTTAGATGTGAATGTGATGATATTTCAAACCACACAAGTCTATATAAATCTGCACTACGTTTCTCTTATGTGCCAATTCCTTTGCACTTGTGTGATGGCCTATGGGCGTGGTCTTAGGACGTACTATCAAAGTTAGACAATTGTATCTTAATTGGCCCATAAGGCCAGTCATTCAAGGTCTATAACATCAGAGTTCCACTCTTAATGGCAACTGCTTGTAACCCTCACTTCTTCTGGAAATTATCGAACATACTCGGAGTTCTCGCATTGAAAATTATGCCGCAAATAGTGCTACAGGTGAACACTGTGATTAGTGTGGACCACACTAATTCTGAAGCCACTAATCTCACGAGAGGCACAGTAATTAGTGTGGTCCACACTATTTCGGTGCCTACACTAATTAGGAGGCGGTTTAATTAGTGTGGACCACACTAATTCATTTGTGGGCGCCATCACGAGACGGTGACGCAGGGGGCCAAAATAAATGACAAAATAGCATAAAAAGGGTGTTTCTCGTAGCTCGAAGCCCCCCCCAAAAAAAGACGCGAACAAAAGATCCAACGAACAACCAATGCAGGGACCAACAGGATTCAACCTGAAACGATAAAAACAAATACAAAAGAAGAGCACAAGGCTCAATCCCAATTCCAACTTCTTGATACTTCCTCAAACGGCGCACAACCCAAAAATTATTCCAAGAGTTACTACGAGTCAGACTTCTGGCTTCTGGTAAGACACTGCGAATGTAAAGTGATTCTTAAAGCCTACCTACTTCTGCACCAACCAGAAGCAAGTGCGTACAATCTTTACAGAGCTTCCAAACGAGAGCTACAAACAGCAGGATATGCTTTCACTCTATACCAAATCTGGCCCTTTGCAGGAGAGGTTGCACGGCATGTCACCTGCAGATAGCTTCATTTCAATTACTTCCGTTTGGAAACCACCAGGTCTTTCGACCGTCACGTTTATCCAAACAAAGCTCCGGTGATGGCTCACAGACGACAGAAGTGCCTTTGATACACACTTTCCGTCTCCGGTACACGTCTAAGGCACTTCAACCGGTCTCAGCGACGGTAATGCCCCACACCAAGTATGCATAAAGCGACATTTGCCTCACTAAGTGCGGTTGAGAGTCAATGGTTGATATTAAACGTTGAGACAGTTGTGGGGGTGAGGCCTTTAGGATGTAGTTCTTCAGATGAGTCCAAATTGAAGTCTGAGACTCAATTTGCCCTTTGATAGAGTCAAAAAGCATGCAAAACAACACAAAAACGCATTAATACTTTCCACTTACTCATGTGTGCGTCTAGGTTACTAAATTGGCTTCCAAAAGCCTCTGGAGCTGCACAGTAACCATTAGTAATGTAGTAACTGGCGCCTGCATCACCAAAGTACAGTGTTAATGCTGGTTCAGCGAAGCTTAGAATGCTCCAGACACTGCTGGAGTACTCGACACGTGTGTTCCAGCAGCGCTAGAACAATCTACCAACTTTGCGACCGACATCATTGTCACAGAAATAGGGTGGACCAAAAGGTAACATTCAAGAAGAGACACCCACCACCTTCCCGTCAAAATTAGCGAGATACTTTGAAATTATCGCTTGCAACTCTGGGAAAAGTTGCCTTTCCTCCCACTGACCGTTGATATTCAACGCCATACCACACCAGATCACGGCTTTTCTCGCATATATAATTCCATCCACGTCTCTCTGCGCACTCGCTGCACGCACAGACTTTGCGGCAAGCCTCAAACAATATTTCTTGCCGGGGTTTGAGAATTGTCCAGAAGACTTTGGTTCATCAGCCCAAATCTGATTCTTCAACAAACGCATCTTAAAATCATCCCACCGATAGCGCCAGTAGTTGTTCAGTTTCTGTATGACAAAGCTGTCCGTTGGCTGAACAATATGGGTGGCGTTATATGGAAAAAAACGTAACTTTCGTTTAGCTTTCCGCGAAAACGGCTTTAAAATCATCAGTCAATTAGTAGTTTTTCACATTTTCAAGACACAAAACGCGCTTGCGTCTATCTGGCAGAAATGCTAACACTCTTTTCTCTTTCACCCACTGCAAGAACACATGTCCATTCATCCAGGCTTTTGGGCTGGTTCTATAAACAACGCCAGGAACATTCTCAGCCAAATCTCGAACTGGATAGCTTTTGTCAACATTTTTGAAGATCAACATCGGGAAACTCAGGGCGGCGTGAGTTTCACCTCAAATGAGACCCATCATCGTGATCCCATCCACCCCTGACACAACATCTGCACAGCAAACGCTTCTACCACCTATAAGCGACAAGGTTTTGTGGTTATTCATGTTAATACAGAAGTTTGTTTCGTCAGCGTTGAACACATCCTTCTCATGCAGCGATTTGCAGCGAAAATCTCGAGCCAGCTTTCCGCGATAGTATGCAACTTTCCTTCCTATCTCTTCTTGTTTGGCAGTGGACACCATCAGTTTCCCACATTGCGAACGGCTGACAATGTTGGATCTCTCCATAAAATTCTGCATCCATCTAGGAGTTATAATATCCTTAAATGGGGTTTCCGCTGTGGCTATCAATCATTGTTGCATAATATGCACCGTCCGATTTAGCGGCTATCCGACTCAGTGCGAGTTGCGGCAGCAACCATCCATTGAACTTTACACCCGCTTTCCGCATTTTTTTGAACTCTTGCAGCAGATCTTCTTGCAAAGCTGCTACGAATGGCCTTACTTTGCGACCTCTTTCATTCTTTTCTTTGCCGTAGTGCCTCTTGAAACCTGATTTCGTATGCTTAAGAAATGAAAATTTGCTGTTCTTTGACGTTCGGTCGTGACCCATTACTAAATTCTCATGGTTTGTCCAGTAGTGACTGTCTAGTTGAATTTTCGCTTTATAGTTACCACGAAAGAAGCGTGGAAACTGCTTAACTGCTCGCGAAGTTACGTGCTTTTCACCTTAGTGTGCTGCATTTTCAATCATCCACTTAGCAATTGTGGCTTTATGTGTGTTTGTGAGGACAGTTTAGGCCTGGGGCCTTGGCTGGTCACTTGCGGAGCTAGTTGCTGAAGTTGTGTTTTGCAGGGATGAGTTCGTGTCATTGATCTTTTTTATATTTGTATGTTCTTGCATGTTTCGAGCGCCATTGGTTTGGGAAGACATGCGGGCAAAAACGCTGAGAATGTGTGAGGCTTGGAGCGACATCTTTTCGTCTTGCTTTTAATACCAAACACAACGCAGCGTAAGAAACGGTAAAGATGACTTGTGTACCAGTTTGTATTTACCGCGCAAAGATGTCGTTGTTGTGCTTCGTGTCCACACTATTAGGGTGAGGACTCTTGCTTCTTGCACCTGTATTAGTGAGGAACACACTAATATTGGTTTCTACAGTATAATCGAACCCACACTAATCACAGTGAGAACCTGTACTATGCAATTGACAATATCGAGAAGTCAAGTCATATTGGCTGAAATAGGAAAAGCCCTTGATCCTTGCAAAGCAAGAGAAGCATGTCAGTACAAGCTTTAGTCGAAGAGCAAATCTGTGTTGGAAAGACGCTGCCTTGTAGGAATGCATCATTTCCAAGGGTATCCTTCTATCTTCGTGTAGCCGTTGCCGACTCTGCGTGGGTAGTCGGAATCAAATTGGGAAAAAGGGTTCCTTCCAGCGGAACGCTGCGTAGATAGCCCCGTAGATAGCAGTGGCTACGAGCGACGTTCCTTTTACTGCTCTGTTTTAAGGCATGACAGAGCAGCCTCTGAGTAAAACTAGAAGCATCGAATCTCACCTTTCTTGGACGAACAACTACCGTAGCTCGCCACACTTCAGCAGCCGATGATCGTTCAAAGCTCAGAACATAGACCTTTTTACACATAAATAGGCAATATCCATCGCGGACGCAAGGCATTCTTCCACATCTGCACAAAACAATCACAGAAAAAATGGAAATGAAGTTACCGCCACATTGAAGAAACAGATTCTTTAATGTATTCGACCAAAAGCGTGTGGCAGATACAGAGTTCCGCAACGGAAGTACAGTCGATGTTTTCACGCTTAGTGACTTGAAGAATAGGCGTATTGAGTAGGCGGCACGGCCTCACGCAACGCAGCGGGGTTTGGGAAGAAACGGACATGGGGAAGAGACAGAAGACTGCCAACTTTGGCTGTTCCGCTGGACTGCTTTAGAGCCAATTTGCCTTCTGGTGGACTAGATCTTGGGCCTACGAAATCTGACGGGCTTCGAAGCCAAGACGATATTGCAATGACATATGTTATGTAAACTCAGGAAACGCTCTGCACAGTTTTCTTGTGGCTATTCGACAATTGACTTCAAATAAGGTCAAAACCCAAGACCTTCTAGCAGAAGTAACTATCCCTTATTTTTCATATTTTGGGTCTCTATTAAACACTTATATTCTTCTATTTCTTGACACATCCAAGCGATTGATCAACATTACAGCATTAAAGCAAAGACAAATCTCGTAAGAATCTAGTATACGAACAGTACACAAAGTATACGTGCACCTCGTGGCCGAGAATTTTATCACAAGTACCTCTCCTCGTCTTTTATGCCGTAGGAAAGCGTCATAACCAATTTCGTTTAGACCACATGTCCATCACTCCAAAGATGCAGCAACTCAATCTTTCACATCAAAAAGACCGCAACCAATGCAAACAATTCTTATTTTTCTTCGAGTACAAACCGTAAACAATTTTGTTTACTGAACATTGTGATTTGTTTATTCTACAATCTGTTTGAGAAGGAGCTACTCATGAACCAAAATTGGAAGAAGTAGAATCGGCTTGTAAGTACGTTACCGAAACTTTTCTGAAGCGTGTAACATCCACAGCGTTTCCATTTATAAACATGAATCAGCCGTTATAAAAACTGTCATAGATCAGTTTACAAGTTTTGTGGCTATCCAAAGAGCAAATAATACAATGAAATCACTTGAATAAAGTACATTTTAATCAACGGGGGTTCAGCAACAACTCTCAAAATATTGTAACATTTTTTTAAGTACGTAATGTTGTTGCCGCAAATAGATAAGCATGTAAAAAGGCTGCTATGGGTGTGCTTTGGGAGGGAAAAGAAAAGGACATGAGAGAACAGAGCAGGAGCGTTGAATGGCGCCGCCGTCGTTTCGAGTATATTCTGTCGCCGCGTCCTTCCAGCCTTGCAGAAGAGCGCAGTTGAAATGCAGCTCATCGATACGCTAGGCTTAGGTCAGTGCATTGACTGGCTCACTGTTACTGTTGACTGTGCATATCATATCTGTTCACTGCGAGAGAGGACGACGCATATGGCATCGTCAGGAATCGCCGAAAATACGGCAAAAAAGATACGTTGCTTGATGATTATATACTAGAATTTTATGTTCATACAATCAGTCAGTTGAGACACATTGCGACGATTTCAAGTTCTGGAATCTTTCAGATACCTTAAGCACTACTGCTTTGAGCAATCCCAATCTAAATGCTCAGCCCCTGACCTTCATACCCCAAGCATGTGAGAGAAGAACGTTTTACTGTTACAAATATTATGGAAGAAAAAGACTGAAATTATGCTTCGTCCCTGAAACGATGGTAGTGGTCTTCTCACATGGTGCTATTCCCTGCATACATTCTCTACTTGATATTTGACATTCACTGCAGTCTGATGTTCAGTAGTAATTTTGGAGCTCTTTTGTCGAGGGCGTATGGTGAGTGGCCAGCGTCCAAAATCAAGGGCAGGATCCACTGTCGAATGAAGTCTGGTCCCCACTCCGATAAAGAAGGCGAAAACGTCCAATTCCACTACTTTCTAACTTACGAAAGAAAGTGAGAATGCGCCAACAACCCCTAAGAAGTAGAAGCCGTTCTCACTGTCAGAGTTTACAAGTTTTCACGTTTTGTTTTTCTGATAATAAATGATTCATAGTATAATGCAGGGTTTTCAAACGATTTGCGTACCATCGTGTAGAGGGAAGTGATGTAAAAGAATACTGTATGAAACTAGCAGATAACTCGATTTTTGTCATAAAGAGTAGTTACAATGATGATTATTTGCAACCATTAGAACAGCTAAAGCTTTTGGTTGACAAAACAATCACTCTTAAAAACCTGCCTAGTTGTTTCCATCCAAGGGCTTAGTTTCGTGCCGTTTCGAATTTTTTTATGACATTTTTCTCTCTACTGATTATGAATTATAAGAAAAGCGTAAAGAAAATTCCATCTTATGAGATGCATTATATTCTGATGCTGGTCAGAAGATATACAATATGATTTTATGAAATCTCTAGAGAGTCATCGTTTAAGTTATTTAGCGCAATGCACTTCTCAAGAGAACAGCCGCTATCAGCGGAGCTAGCAGCAGGCAAACATTAAAAGTAAACCCGTAACAAAACCATCACATTTGAGATACTGAGCTTAGTTCTATACTTCCAACGGAAGTACAACTGCTTTACGATGCCAACCGCTCGAAAAGAAACAAGCATCAGGTACACGTACAATCAACGTATCAAATTTTATAGAAAACCTATCGATCGATCTGGAACGCTGCATGGCAACGAAAAACGTTGGACCTGCTTCTGGATTGAACCGAAACCCAAAAAAGCCTTCAATTGCGTCTTGTACTATGTTTTCATTGAAAACCCAATTGGAGGCTACTATTGTGCAGATATTACTCGAATTATGCCGGATCTTAAACATGTTTATCTGGCACTTCTGTGGTATGAAGCAGTAGAATAGGGCAATAATAACGGACTGGGGTTTGCTCCCGTACCAAATTGATGATTTGACACAATTAGCCGCCTGCTCACTTTAAAGCCCCAATCTTTAAGAATCCAACGGATTTAGTGACATCAAAAGGCCCAGAAACAAGTGTCGGAATAGTAGTAATGGCAAATACTGAACAGCGGTGCAATGCATGTATATGGGAGAGCACTGAAAGACGTTTGGGAGTTTACCTCGCTATAATTGAGCTCAGTTATGTATCGCCCTGCGGTAGGTAGCAAGCATATGAAAAATTGCAATTCCGAGACCGCACGTTGCACATTGTACATAAGGTTTACGCTAAAGTCGGATATCTGCAAAACAACTGTTTTTAGATAAATATCGTCAAGAATGGTGAGTTTTCCAGGTAGTTGGCATCTGAAAACATGGATCATCGGCAGCGGGAATGTCAATCTAAAAAGTTTAAATGAAAAGAAGGAACTGACCGATAAGAGTGGTGACGGAGGTAAACAGCAGTTCCGGTAGGTAACTCTTATACAAAGACGATTACGAAAGCAGTTCGAATAACCGTGCTAATACTGGGTTCCATCATACAGGCAAGAGATTTAAATTTTACGTATGCTACGCTACTTACCTTCAGGGAAGAGTAGACAGCACCCAAAGTTGGCAAGGTCTAGAGACAATTCCCCAGGGTTGCTTTTTCCTTGTTGCGACGGCAGCCCGCCAGCACACTGAGTACTATTCATCTCAGAAATGGTTGTAGAATAATAAAACATTTAACCAAAACTACTCCAATTGGTGGTTCATGCCCACTACTGTGGCCAACTGCCAATTGACTCTTCCATATCTCACGTGTCTATTCCAATATTATTCTTCGTAGTTCATGCAATAAATACACTACAAAAACATTGGTGAAGTCAACCAGGTGCCAAAAATACCTCCTTGTCGGCATTTCAATTCATATTCTCTCCCTTGCTTGAGACATCAGTCATGGACGAGGGCGAATTGCGAATCTCAGCAGACTATGGGTGGTAAAAGTGTACTGCTCTCCGGGTCACCGGTTCAAACCTCTGCTTCAGAGACACAATTTGCAGCAAACGCAGCGCATCATTTTTCTTTATGTGCAAGCTCTTCACCCTTTAACACAAATCCCTTGAGTCGCACCCTTTCAAATGGCTACATGAACAGCAACACTCAACCTCGAGGACCAACCCCAGTCTGAAATTTCACAACCAATTTCCGGTCAGTGCCCCTGCAGCAACGGAGTTGAACTCCGGAACAGCGGGTCAACATTGGTGCCCAGTCTGTATACGGGTTCCAACTTCCACCAGCATTGGCTAATTCCAGACCTACCCCAGCGACAAATTAGCCGTCGTATAACGTCTTCGTACGGTTAAATTCGACTAGTCGGAGTAATGCATCCCAGTTCCGGCTTGCGCCGTGGTTTCACCCATTTGCTGCCCTCGATAAGGAAATAGTTTCCAAATACGCGGATGGCTCTGGCACCTTACCCGGGGACCTTCTTAACTTAATCACCACGTCGTGGGATTGAAAACCTCGGATCGCAATCCCAGTGCAACAGACATGAGAACACTGTGCAGAATCTGGCTGTGGCTGATGTGGCGCTGATGCCGATAGCATACCAACTGCAAATCCAGGCTTTTTTCTAGGTCTCAGTTCCTACTTGTTTGTGCTTTGAAGTTAGCCTGTTCCGAATGCGCGGGTAGATCAGTTACGGCGAACGTCTTGCTGAACTTGCAACTTTGGCGTGGGGGATCTTTCCAACAGCGTGGAAAGAATCCCTGTGTCGGGTATGACCGATTTTATGGGCAGAGTTCAAGCACCTTCCCCAGCAGAGCCGGTCCAACTTCCTCCAAAGCTTCATCCGTTAGGAACACAATGGCGACCCCAACTGGGGTATTTTGTTCCGTACCAAATCGTAGAGATTTATTGGATTGCGCCGCTTCACCGACGTGGTCAGTACGTCGCACTCCCCGAATGTTGGCGATTCCACGATGCATGCCAGTGTCTCTACGTCGAGCTCCCACTGGCACTAACGTGACTCGGCTCATTCCTCACTCAGGATCCCTGGTTGGGGCTTTGGTCAGTAGTTGTCACCAAGTAGGCTGCGAGCTCTGCGTCGTACATTCTCGTTGAGATTTGGAACCAGAATCGACTGTGTTTCATCAAACCGCGTATGCAGGACGCTATTAGCAAGTTGGACCTCATTTTCTGCCTTTAGAGTAGTGAAAACGCTGAAGATGTACACTATATACTTGGTTTGATTGACAAAATTGACTTGGGCGAGGTCCCGCTGGAGCGAAGCTGCTTCATTGATGGTAGCGGTGGTGGTACTGCTGGCCTGGGTCTTGGTAGAAACACCCCGTTCGCATGAGATTTTATCTAACTTGAACCATGAGAGTTCCGAGAGATTTCTTCCGAGGAGGCAATTAAACTCTACAATGCACAGCGGCACGTACTAAAAACCCACCCAATTTAGTATGTCAACTCGGTTGACTAAGACGGCGTGTGCAAAGGGGATCGCCCGACGGCCGATACCGATCCCAAAGTGCCAAAAGAAATGGAGCTAGATGCTGATGACATGTTCACAGGCGAATTCTCTGAGGGAGCTCCTCCGGTCTCCTTTCCTCCCAAGGCGAGCTGTAGGCCTTCAGGGGTACGTTCAATTAAAATTTCCCGCTTCCGGGACATTTCCATTCTATATGGGCGTAGCATAGCGTAGCTGGAGTTGCATTTAACGGGCTGTGGTGATACTGGACCACCTTCGAGCTTGGGAGGTGTTCGATGAGTTCCATGGTTTCCTAGCTTCAGTCATATCCGTTAAGGCGGACGCAGTATCTTATAATATCTTCTTGGTTCCAGGTGTGCCCCATAATTCTGTCAATGACAACCTCTTGTTTGTATGCTTGCCGGCATTGCCGTGTTTTTGTGATCTCGCTTGTGTGGGGTTCCCCGTGGTACAGGAAAGAGAAGGGGTGGTGCAGAGTGCGGAATATTATCCCTCAAGAGGGCGTCCTCATGGATCGGTCGCCGCGCTGCCTCCTTGTTTCAAGGGAGATTTGTCCGGCTTTCTCGGTAACACTGTCGTGCCCCTTGTCTGCAGGGGTCTTCCGTCCCATGTTGAGGGTACTCAGGTAAAGCTGCAAGCGTGCAGGCCTGTTGCCCGACTTTTTGCAGACTTCGCGCGCTACTAATATCTCTTTTGGATTCTACGAAGACTTGCTTATTTCGGCGCAGGTACGGGGTCAGTTCCGAGTAAGCGAATCTTGTGGAAGCCAAGTGGCTGTGATGAAATTTGGCAAAGCGTTCAGGGACTCGTCTCTGGTAAATCAACGTGCACCTGTTCTGATCCCCGCTCCTTTGCTTCAGCGCACAAGGAAGACCGCCCTCTTTTCCAGCAAGCGACTGGAAAGCGTCAACTGGTGAAAGTTTCTCGCGTCAGCTACTATCATTCCTTGGACTTCCTGTACGTATTGTAAAGCCCCTCACTCTGAAGTGCACAGAGCAAGACTGTTCGTGGAAAACACATCTTACCCGGAGAGAGTTACCAGGGTCCAGAGAACCCGGACCTCTAGGGTAGCGGTGATAGTATCTCCTGCCAGTGCGCCCGCCTTGAGAAGTTCTATTTGTTTCCAGGCCCGTATCACTACAGCCGATGAGTATAGTCCAGGCGTTGAGTACCCGAACTCCACCTATGATCGCGTACGAAACGCGTCTCGACGAGCCTTTTAGACTTGGTTACACGATCTTCGCTGACGTCCTCGCTGTTGAGTATTTGAGATTCTTCTCCGATCCAGTTCTTTTGGTTCTTTGTGTAACAGAAGCCTTGAAATCTCTCCTTTGGCTTTAATAAATTTGTAGATATCTCTACATTTGGTTTCTACCTAGTTGCTTTTCTTGGTTTTCGTTGAATGTAGTCCTGTAAGAGCCATGCCGGACTGCGAAGTTGAAACAAAACGCACCTCTGGATTGAAAGTTCCTCGTTTCCATGGTAAGCATGGTGATGATTATATGCTGTGGCATCACTGCCTTTGTGCTGCGTGCCATATTAATGGTGTCTGAAATGTCGCTAATCCATCCGTTTTTCTATCTACTACAGATAGTTTTACTCAAGAAACAACAACGGCAGGTACTTGCATCGAATTATTGACTCCTGTATTATTGCAAAATGAAGAAACGCGTGTGGTATCATCCATGATCTCCCTGTGATGCTCCATTACGCGTAGTCATGGACGTAGATGATGATCCTGCACGTATGTTGCAACTCTTGGATGGACGCTACGCCTTCAATAGCACTTTATCCAAGATTGAAGTGCAGAAAAGATTGTTCCCAATGTCGTAAAGCGGTGAGAACATGTCCAGCTATGTGGTTCATTACACGGTATTGTTCGTTCAGTTAGACCTTATGGGAAAGGATGCTGCCATAACGGAGTCTTACAAGGCACCTATACCACTTGAGACCATAAATGCGGGCAGTTCGGTGGATTCAACGTCTGCTGCACTACGTACCAAGGGCATAAGAGAACTAACGTAGGAATACGTTGCAGCCACCCAGTTCTTTTAGTTCTAGACATACGCGAAGTCGGTAGAAGAACAAATCAAAGGTTCTGGGACTTTCCGTGTGTCTCAAAGCTCTAGCAACACGTGCATCAAGGTCAGCAGTGACTCTGATGATCGCCCAAACACAGCTGTCAGAGCATATTTGGGGTCCAGTAACAGGACCTGTCACTGTGATTTCTGTGAACGTTACGGTCACACAGAGGGCAGATGCAATGTGAGTCCCGATAAACTGGAGAAGCACTTACCCAACAGCACCCCGAAAAAGCTTCCCATCAAGTCAAAGAGCAAATCTGGGGCTTCCAACTCTTCCACCACATACTTCATTCTTTGAAGACTGGTAGCTCGTCAGAGAATGAAGTACGTGGTGTGGTACTATAAAATTCTTCCATCATACCTCCCGACCGTCGCGATATGGAAACCTATGGCGATATTGGTGCTACATCAGAATTCTTCCATTTGGTGTCTGCGTTCACTCCCGTGTCCCTGTACCTCGTAGAAACTCGAACCATCGTGCTTGCAGACAACAATTATGTATGTGCAACGCAGCAAGGTGACATATTACTGCCATTTGAGTACGCAAACCTATGATTGACTAATGTCCTATTCGTTCCAGAACTGGAATAAAATTTGGTGTCCGTACGATGCATGGTGGACAAGGGCATTCAATCCTTTTTTTCGCTCAAGTAAAGTTCTTCTCACCTTGGAAAACGGGTTTGTAGTCGGCAGTATCCATAGCGATCTATGTTCAGGGTTGTACACCCTACCCGATCCAATATGGCAAGGTACCAACCCAACCTCACCCTCGTTGCCAACGGATGGAGATCATTACATGAAGACATCGGAGTCCAATATTGCTGATTTATGGCATCGGCGACTTGGCCATATGAATGCGGGCGACCTCCAAACAGTGTAAAAACATGCTGAAAGGGTGCCAAAGATGTCCGACATGGAGGAGATATGCCGCCTTTGTATGCTTGGTAAGGCGCATAAACTTCCGTATCCTGGCAAGTATGACCGAGCATCAGCCGTAGATGAGGTGGTACACTCCCATATGCTAGGAACTCTTGTACTGCATATCCCACAAAGGTTTCAATATGCCTCTCATGTCCTTGAAGAGCATTCAAGGTATCCATTCTTAGGCTTCATGATGCAAAAAAAAAGAAATTCCGGTGTATTCGATGCAGTTGAGCACAAGGTCCAGCAGCTTGGAGGACTGGGTATTGCGAAATTGCACGCAGATAATGCCGAAGAGTATATTGCATTGCAGATGAACCCTGCAAACAAACTTCAAGATACTTTTTTCTCTCTCACGTGTAATCCGGAACACAATGCAATAACCAAGCGCATCAATCACACTATGTAGGAAGCTGCTCGAGCTCTGCTCATACAGGCAATTCTATCAAGTGCTTTTGGCCATATGCGTGAAAGCACTTCATACAAGTTCACATTAGGGTTTGTAACTCTGCAACTGGAAGCAGCCCTTAACTCTTGATGACTAGTTCAAAACCATCCCAGAAGTATGTCAGAGTGTTTAGGTGTGCTGCGTTCGTGCTTAAGATGAAACTGGATACCAAGTTCAAGTGTCGTGCACTTGAGGGAGTGTACTTCCAGACTCTTGAGCATGTTTTGTATCATGTTTTATTCAATTATAGTGATGAGATTTCACGTACTGTAATGTCTTGGTATGGGACATTTGACGAGACCAAGTTCCCTGGTGCATCATTTCTGGAACATGTTATGAGTGACGAAGGTGCATTGGATGATACTTAAGGATCCGCTGAGCACTCCAAAAGTGATACTCAAAGTGGTAGTATGGTTTCTGTAAACATTCCATACGACACTGAGAGTGATACCGAACCTATTGAGTCCACTCCTATACCAACGGCACAGAGTACTGAAAGCGATACCAAGCATCCAGAGGATTGCGAGCATACTTCTGATGACGATTCGGACCCACAAAATGGTGGTGAGCATGCCCCAAGTGTTAGTCAAACTACTGCAGACACTGATTTGTTACCAGAATCTGAACCAGAACCACGTTATCCTCGCCGTACACGACGTTCACTAGCTAAGTGGTGGTACATGGCCGGTAGTGCAACGCCACAAATGGGTATTACTACTAGGGATGAACCTACTCTGGGCGAAGCACCTTCTGCCACACCACTTGAGCGGAGGCTTTGAAAGAATGCCATTGATGAAGAACTGAAATCTCTGGAGGAGAAGAACACTTGGGAGGAGGATGAATCACCTGCCTGTCACCCTCTTCCTACTCATGTCATTTTAAACGTCAAGCGCGATGCCAAAGGATCGGTTGATAGATTCAAGGCTAGGGTTGTGGCTGGTAGCAATCACCAGGCATACGAGCAGAACGTTATGGAGACTTATGCCCCACTGGTGGCATTCAGTCCGGTCCGCATGTTCCTGGACATTGCAATTTGTCTTCAGATGTATGTCGCTCAAGTTGCTGTTAGGACATCATTTCTCAATGGTGACCCTAAAGAAGACGTGTTGGTGATTTCGCCGCGTGGTGTTCCTGGTTTGACCACGCAGTGCTGTGAGGTACTCAGGGCTATGTACGGTTGGAAACAGGCTCATCTATCATGTCACACCAAGATCACAGCAGAAATGAACAGATTTTGTTTTAAAGAACTACTTAGCGCACCTTACGTATTGAAGCCAATGGTTGGAGATGGTATTTACAGGTGCATCATCGTATATTTGAACGATATTCCGTTCATGGCAACGCTACAGCAACGTACTATGCTGTTGGGGAAACTCAGAGCACTCTATGAGCTTCACATTGAGAACCAAATTAGTCAGTCTGTACCTTGGCGTGGAGTTGTCATGGACGATAGGTATAGCCAGACAACTTCTTGGTGTTAAGCTGGGACATTTGCTGTATATTGAAATTATGCTTCTACTATTTGGTTTACAGAACCCTAAGCCAGTACCTAGCTCTATGGTGGAGTGCTACTTTACATTTCTAGCAACAGAGGGGGACAAATCACCAATGCATGTGCAGTTGTACCAGGAGATGACCTGGTCTCTGCTGTACTTGGCACTACGTACTCGGGTGGATGTAATTGGTCCGGTTCTCACCCTGGCACGTTTTCAGAGTCCCGAAACCGCTTGGTGTCACTAAATGGTGAAGCATGTTCGCAGGTACATGTTTGGAACGCGAGCGCACGGGCTATGTATGCTACAACCCTGGGTCGCTAGATCTTCATGGTCTTGTGGACTATGACTACGCTGGAGACACCACAAGTCGGAAGTCGATATATATCGTTACAATTGGGTCAGCAACTTGCTGGTATTGTGGTAGAAAACAGGCGCCCCTTGCGCTATCAACTCATAAGATGAAGTATCATGCTCTGAAATTGGCTGCCAGCAGGTGGTATGTGTTTTTCGTGTGCTACGACAATACGGCTTCAAGTTAAATGGTGTGATTCATCTACACTCTGAGAACCAGTGCCAGTTGGAGTGGGCCGTTGGTAAAAGGTGTCGTTCTAGTCGTGAAAAGCACATTCATGTAAAAATTCACGTTATCCGGAACCACATAAAGGAAAACGTGATTAGTGTTCACTACGTCCAAATTGAGCTGAACAATTATAATAAACTCACCAAGCCAATGGGACGTGCAAATCTTAATGCAATTCTCAAAGGCATTGGTTTTGGAAAGGAAATCGAGGAGGGGTTTTGGAGTCTGAAAGTGGTCTAGTGACTGTCCAAGCCCCCTCAGAAGGCCTTAACTTCATTCAAAATCAAACCTTCACGAGACGATGGGCACTTGTGGACCTCCTCGTTCCAAGAGCGCACATGCGTCTCTGCTCAAATCCAAATTGAAATGGCAATGTTATTGGCTACTACAAAACGCTCTATGCATTGTGTAGCGTACAAGTGTTATGGAGTGTGTTGGTGTAAATGAAGCCGGGCTTCGACAGAAATGAAAAGAAAGAAAAAGTAAAAACAATAGGGAAGGTTGTCAGCCTCCGGGTGGTTTACTTGGAGGTGCAACATCTGCAATCAATATCACACTACTAAAGGGCACTACAAATAGAGGGAAAAACCTAACCACTAAGTGTGAACACCCAATACTGCAAATCATATTCAAACATAAGGGTTGCAGAAACGGGTGACAGTTTATGCAACCATACCATTACTCTAGCATATGCCAATGAAGCATGGTAAGTGAAACAACCATGAAAACGAGGTGACAGCATGTCACAGCCCTATATAATGACTTAATCGCTTCATCATGACCATAAAAATGCACAAGCTCACATTACACTGCATCCATATTGATACCCTAAGTCCTTTGCGTACCGTGTACGTGCTGGCACACAAAATCAAACGTCTGAAACAACGTGATATACCTTTAAACCAGATGTACTCATATAAAATCCTACGTATGCTGTCCCCTCATTTTTCGAAGCGGCCCATGCTGTGCCTACGACCCATACGATTTATACCACTTTTAAAACAATTATTGCATCAGGGCAAATGCAATTGCCAATCATAAGCCCGTTTAAAGTCGGGTTTGACCACAGGTGCATATGCGCTGTAGCAAAGAAGGTGCTCAAAAATGCCCAACGTTATAAGCAAATTTTGTTCCAAGTAGATTACCATGATGTCCTAGGGATACCAGGCACTCGACCATGTGCCAATATAAACAGCATATCGCGCTTGTAAGTAACCTCCCTGGGACGTTTCGTAGGAGTTGAGCACCCTGCTCTCAAAGTGCGCAGAGTATGGCAGGTCGACGAAAATCACACCTCCCACCTGGTATGAGCATCCAGAGTCCCGATGTTCAACCCTTAGGGTGGCGGGGGTAGGTTTTCATGTCATTGCACCCGCTTTTACGAAGTTTCATCTTTTACTTTCTTTTCAGAATGGGCTGCAGATCTGCTTGTGAGGACACTTCCGGTGTAGAAGGCCCGAACTCTACCTGTGAATCGCTTACCAGGCAGATCTGGACGAGAGTTGAGCCTTGTTCACACGTTACCTGCTCACACCACTGTTGTTGAGTGTTGAGATGACTCCACCACAGTATTTCTATCACAGTGTGATCTCAGCAGTAACTGCCTGGCTGATTTTTTGGTTCAGCACTTTCCCTCTCTTGGAAGTCGGTTTTG
Organism: Gracilariopsis chorda; assembly: GCA_003194525.1. Classification (NCBI taxonomy): domain Eukaryota; phylum Rhodophyta; class Florideophyceae; order Gracilariales; family Gracilariaceae; genus Gracilariopsis; species Gracilariopsis chorda. Next base: position 35,658 of record NBIV01000278.1, read on the forward strand.
AGAGTCATTGAATCTCTCGCTCTGCTTCACAACATATATTAATTGGTGCTTCAGCTCCTTCTGGAAATATGTACTTATCCGAACGCAGGTTAGGAAAACAAAAAGAAGAAATGAGAGGAAGATGAAACAAGAAAGTAAATCAAGGAAGGTTGTCAGCCCTAGTCGACCAGTTTACTAGAGAGCAGGCATAGGCAATGTACAAATACAATACTGCACACACCTCACCGTCGTCGCAGAACGCGAGGGCGGCGGTTGCACTATTGCACTACGCGTTGTTCGTGTGTGCAGGTGTATACGAAAAGTGCACGCAATCTAGAGTGTCACAGTTTCAAATAACTATATCAATCAATTCAACAAATCCATTGCCAGTCCCTTGATCTGTAATGAGCTCTAAAAAATCAACAACGTCTATCCTGGCACTCCAACCCCTCAGCACTCCCCACGAAAGTACATTGTCACACATCGCCCAATACAGCTCTCATTCGCATCTTTGGCATTAGACGACACCCGTCTACTGCGCGCAAACTTGCACCAACCACATTGCACCAATTGTGCATATTCAAAATGTGGTACCATACACTCCAAAACACTTGTATGGCATACAATGCATATACTCTTTTTCAGTACTCAATCACATTGCCATTTCACGTTGGGTTTGAGCAGCGGCAGATATGCAATTTTGGAGCGAGAGGGTCCAAACGTGCTCATCCTCTCTTGAAAGTTTGGCCTTGGACCAAGCTGAGGCCTTCTGCGGTGGTTGGCCAGTCACTCGACCACCTCCAGACCTCAACACTCCTCTTCCAGTTCCGGTCCAGCACCAATGCGTTTGAGAATTGCATTAAAACTTGTAGGTCCCAATCAATTGGTCAGTATATCGGCATCGTTCAGATCACTTGGGAAGTAGTGAACAATAATCATACTGTCTCTTATGATATTTGGGATAAAGTGAACTTTTACATTCCCGTAGCACACGAGCAACCCATACCGATGCTTGTGCCGCCCAATTCAGAACATAGTACTCCGCTTTGCCAATTGGTAGAGCAACTGACGCTTGTTTTATACCACCATACCAGCAAGTTGCTGAACTAAATCGAAGGACATACCCGGACATCGACTTCCGACTCGTAGTGTCTCTGGCGTAGTCAGAGTCCACGCAATCAAGCAGATCTAAAGATGCGAGGCTGTAACATAGCCCATGCTGTCGCGTTAAACACAGGTGTCTGAGCGTACCTTTCACAGCTTTGTTGCACCAAGCGGTAGGAGCACTCTAAAGAAAGCCAGTATAACAACCGGATCAAGTATATCTACCCACCTACGTAGTGCCAACTACAGCAGAGACCCGATCATCTGCTCGTAAAACTGCACATCCATGGGGGATTTGTACTCTTCCGTTAGTAGATCTGTTAAAACGCACTCCGCTATAGGGCTACGTGGTGGCTTAGCGTTCTGGAAAGCAAATTGTCGAAGTATACTTACAATATAGAGCGCCTGTCTCAGCTTTACACCAAGAAATTGTCCGGCTGTACTTATCTTCCATGGCAACTTCAAGCCAATGTAAAGACTGATTCGGTTTTCAATGCGAAGCTCATACAGTGATTTGAGCTTCTCTAACACGGTAGTCCGTTGCTCCAGCGTTTGCTTGAAAACCACAATGTCTTCCACGTCTACGAGTATGTAGGCGTAAATTCCATCTCCGACCTTTTGCTTGAATACGCACGGTGCACTGGAAAGTTCCTCAAAAGCCAACCTCTTCATATCTGCTTTGAACTTGGTGTGCCATGCTAGGTGAGTTTGTTTGAAACCGTACTGATAATGATAAATGAAGATGATACATCAATTTAGGCTTCAACTGAAATGAGAGAGAAAGAAAGAAGTAGAAACAAGAGTGACTTTTGTCAGCCTTGGGGTATTTCAAGTCAAGATGCAACATCTGCACCTCATATAGCACCACTATAGGGCACTACCACTACAAGAAAAACCTTAACCATTAAGTGCCGACTCCCAATACTACCAATCATAATCAAACATAAGCCAATATCGGCTACGAAAACTGGTGACAGATCACTACAACCATGTAGAACATTATTCCAGCACATACTGACGATTCAAGGTAAGTGAAACAACCATGAAAACAATGTGCCAGCATGTCACAGCCCTGTATAATGACTTACTTGCGTCATCATGACCATGACAATGCACAAGTTTACATGACACTGCATCCATATCGATAACCTAAGTCAATTGCGTACGGTGCAATTGCTGGCTCACACAATTACACGTCTGCAGCAACGTGATGTACCTGTAAACCAGATGTAGCCACACAGAATATCATTTACTTTGTCCATTCACATTATGCCAAGTGGGCCATCCTGTAATCATGACTCATACAATTTATAACACTTGTAAACCACGTAATTCATATGGGCAAATGCAGTAGCCAATCATAAGCCCGTTCTGGTGCTGGGTTCGAGCACACGCGCATATGCGCTTTTGCAAAGGAGGTGCTCAAAAGTGCCCATCGTTATATCCAACTTTGTTTCCAAGTAGTCTACCCTGATGTCCAAGGGCTATCAGGCACTCGACCATGTGCCAACACCAACACTCCTCCTCGAGTTCCTGGTGAAGTACCACCCGTTCCAATATCGATCGTGCAGCCACAGAGCTAATTGGATTGTTGAGGATGTCTGCATCATTGTCTTCACTGGCAACTTACTTCACAGATATGACTGTGTCATTGACCAGTTGCCTAATGAAGTGCACCTTGACATCTATATACGTCGCATTGCCAGAATTGCAGCGTTCACCAACAGCCCATTCAACAGCACATTGGTTGTCCGAGAGGAATGGAACACTGTTATCAACTAGTCTTCCACACACTCTCAGCACACGTGATATCCAAAGTATCTTTTGAGCCGCCATTACCAACGAATAGTACTCGGCCTCACCAGTAGACAATGCAATCAAGAATTGCGTACGAGTAACAACGAAATATGAACTGGAGCCAAGTTTAATCAAATACCCAGACAAACACTTGTAATCTGTGGTATAACCCGCGGAATCAGAGTATATAAAAGCATTTAACTGTACACGTCCATGCCGGTACACTAAACCATGATCACCAATACCACGTAGTTATCGTAACACACGTTTGGCTGCTCATTGGCAGTATGAAGTAGGAGCATTCTGCAAGCGCGCAAGTATAAGAACACGAGCCAAAATGTCCAAACGTGTACGTAATGTCAAGTACAGCAGATACCTGATCATCTGCAGATACAGTTGAACACCACAAGGTGATATGTCTTACTCCAAAATAAGTGAAGTAAAGGACGATTCCAAAGTAAAGCCTGGTGCTTGTTTCGAAGTCTGCAGTCTAAATCGGCACAGTATCCATTCTATGTATATGGTTTGTGCGAGTTTTACACCCAGCAGAGGCCCATTGGAGTCCATCTTCCAGGTAAACTCAACTACGAGGTGGAGTCTGACACAATCCTCAACCCTCATGTCATATAATGGCTTGAGCTCCTCCAAGATTTGGGACCATTCTTCAGCACTTTGCGTAAAGATGAGCAGGTCGTCCACGTATACTAGGAAAATCGCATAGGTGGTACTGGTCAACTTCCGTCGAAAAACATATTATGCACTACGCAGCTCTTCAAATCCTAAGACTTTAAGGTCATTGCTGAACTTGGTTTGCCACGCAAGATGAGCCTGCTTGAGTCCATATATGGGTTTTAGAAATTTGTAGCATCGTGACTTCAGCAGCATCGTGACTTCAGCCCAGGGATACCACGTAGAGATATTACCCAAACGTCTTTTTTCAGGTCACCATTCAGGAATGCAGTCTTAATTTCAACCTGCGCAATGTACATTTGCATGCATAGCATAATTTACAGAAATATGCAAACCAAGTTGAAAGACACAACTGGTGCATAGATGTCCATGTAATCCTGATCATATGTCTGGTGGTTTCCTCCTACGACCATACGAGCTCGAAATCGATCAAATACAGCGTTTGCATCATGTTTCATCTTAAGAATGACATGCGTAGGTAGCGGCTGTGACTGCGGTAGTTCATCGGCAACCCACGTACCTTTGTCATTTATTGATGTAAGCTCTTCATCAATAGCACTCTCCAATTGCACTCTTTCTGATGGAGTTGAGATCAATGCTTCCTGAACTGTTGGGTCGTTACTGGTGGTGACCTTGACGTGAGAAGCTGCAGCACCAGCTATACGCCACAAACGTTGTGGTGCATGCTGATCTCGACGAGGATACCTGGAGCCTATTCAAGGCTGAAACTTCGACTCCTCAAGATCACTAGAATCATTTTCGCTGTCCTCGCCATCACCAGTGTCACTAGCAGCAGGGTTTAGACCTGGAATTTCAACATCATTCAAAACTTCTACTGGATGATCCGGTGCATCTTCTTTACCAGTTTCTGGGACAGACTGACGTTCTTCGACAACATAAATTGAGAACTCATCTGGGCCTTCACTAAATATGTTGTACCCAGTGTTAATATAGTCAATGTCTCATGTGCTTTCGTCATCCATCTAGTTTGTGAGATATAGTGCTACAGGGAATGTGGGTTCATCAAAATTGACATGTCGGGATCTCAAAATTCCAGGAATCTCACATTCATCAGTGATCAGACCCTCTTAAGCACCATGCTGTAGCGTCTGCAAGTACACTCTATCATGTGTGAAAGACTTGAAATTAGTGTGCTGGTTCATTTTCAATACATACACGGCCCATCCAAACACTCTAGCGTACTTCAATGACGGCTTAATACCATTCAATAATAGGTACGGAGTCCAGCCTTTCGTAGAGTGGATAACTCTATTGCAAACATATATAACATAAATGAAATTCTACGGCCCTAAGCATTCTGGAAAATTGGCCTGAATCAACAAATCTAGAGCCGCTCCTTCCATATTGCGATTGATGCGCTCGGCAATGGCCTTACTCTATGGGGTGTAGGGAGATCAGAACGAAGTTCCCTGCAGATCATTAGCAGGGGTTTCTTGTAGTGCAATGTTCTCTTCTACATTGTCCGAGTGCAAATTCTGAACAAGCACATGCGCTCCTCCAAGCTGCTGCAGCTTCTATATTATCCCCACAAATACATCAACAATATCAGATCCATGCAGCATGAAGCCGAGGAGGGCATTTCAGGATCTATCATCGATGAACGCAGCAGCATATCGAAAACGATCAGCAAACGATGGGAGCAAACGACTAAGGATGTCCGAGTGCACAATAATGGATATGACGAGTATTTGGTTACGGCGGATCTTTTGAAAAAAGGTAGAAAGAGAATAAAGAGTGAAGGTTGCCAGTCTTAGTCGACCAGTTTACTCGAGAGCAGGCAAAGCGAACATACATTTAACCTACCGCACACACTTCAACGTCGTTGCAGCAGGCGACAGTGGCGGTTGCACTATTATAGTACACGTTATTCGTGTGTGCAGGTGTACATGAAAAACTTGGGCAACCTAGAGTCTCACTATTTCAAATGACTACGTCAATCAATGCAGCAAATCCGTTGCCAGTTCTTTGATCTTGAACCCGCTCTAAAATATCAACCATTTCCATCCTGGCACTCTAACCCTCAGTGCAGCCCAGAAACGCATATTGTCCCAAATCTCCAAATACAGCTCCCATTCGCATCTTCGCGATTGCAGCACAACGGTCTACTGCGCGCACACTTGGACAAATTAATTGCTATACTTGGGCGTTTCCGCAATCCAGTGCCATATACACCATAAAACTCGTACGGTATACAATGCATATAGCGTTTTGCAGTAGCCAATCACATTGCCATTTCAAGTTGGGTTTGAGCAGAGGCGCATATGCACTTTTAGAGCGCGGGGCTTCAAAAGTGGCCATCGTCCCCGGAAGGTTTGGTTTTGGACCAAACTGAGGCCTTCTGCGGGGGTTAGCCAGTCACTCGACCACTTCCAGACTTCAATACTTTGTTTCCAAGTGCTGCACCATGATGTCCCAGGACTAAGAGGCACTCGCCTATGTGATAAAATCAGCACACAGAGTGCACAACCTCTTTTGCTTGTTTAACATTTTCCAGAAACGGAAGTTTATGCGCCTTGCCCAGTCGACGTGGCCAACAAACCTCCTTCATCTGCTTTAGCTTTGGGACTCCATCGACTTGCTCGTGTACGTTTTGAAGGTCTCGTGGGTTCATATGTGCAATTCGGCCGTGCCACAGCTTTGTGAGTTCTAATTCTTTGGCAGATAGGAGCGTTGTGTAATCAGTATGCTCGATTGGACGTGGCAGTGAGTACAACCTAGAGCTTATGACTCGTTGACCACATCCAATTTCAAACCTTTCTTCATTTGTAAGGCGAACCTCACTTGCACCGAACATGGATTGAATACCTTTATCGGCCATACGACCAATAGACACCAAGTTGTATCTAAGATCGGGTACAAGCAGTACATCTGTCATTCGCAGGTAAGCCTCGACGAAGGGCTGTAAAACATCTCCATGTTGAGTGGCGGTGACTGTAGTTTTGTCAGCAAGCTCAATAGACCTATGAGTTACATCAACCAATGTGTTGGGTATAAACGCAGATGTGGAACAAAAGAAATGGGAGGTGGCTCTGCTCTCCGCATAGTTCTCCAAACCATTACACGCAGATGGAAGCACCGTTCACTTCTTGATACCAATGCTGGCGATCTCAATCTTCGATTGTTTTCTTGCTGCTTTCCCAGAGCGTCTGGGCTTCTCAGCAGAACTAAGTTTGAGCTGGTCCAGAATGACTTCCGGTAAACGCTTCCCCGGATTGTCAGGTTTCATGTGGCATCGGTCCTGCCTATGAACGTCGTGGTCGCAGAAGGTGCAATGATAACCGTTTTTACTAGCAACAGCATAAGCAAGTCTATTGGACTCGAAATTGGAGTTGTACACTGACGTTTTACCATCATTTTCGTCCCCATATGACATTCTGTTGCACCAAAATTGACCACGGTTGCCCTTAACTCTGTTTCTTTTTGCGGCTACGACCATGAAGGAAACTGGCAGAACCAATTTGACGAGCGTTTCACTCGTCAATCAAAGTAGTTGCCACATAATCCCACGTCAGTTCCGAGATCTCCTTAGTCCTAAGTTCTACAGCAGTTGAATCTAGTGAGCAGTGGTGGTCAATAAATGCCAACAGAATTGGAGCCTTTTGTGACTCTAGAATAGCAGCGTCCTTCCCCACTCGGTCCAATTGTGAGAATAGCATGGCAAACTGTTCCACATATTCCGACATATTCTGGCCATTATACGACATTTGGAACAGTTGAGTCTTTACAGTGATACGAGATACTGTTCGGTTGGATGCAACAAGTGCATCTAATAGTCTCAGCATACTGGCAAAATCATCATCCACATCCATGACTACGCCTAGGGGGGCATCTCCAAGTGCACAGATGATGGTTGCACATGCCTGTTCGTGTTTTGCAATGAGTCGAGAAGAGCTCAGAGCAGCACTGAAGGTTGAATCCTGAGTCAATGTAGCACTCGATGAATCACCCAGAGTTGACGCCTCTACATCTCTAATTCGACACGCTGCACGACGTCAATGGCGCCATAGTGTATAATTTTCACCACGCTTACCAAAAAAGCTTGGGATTTTCACACCATAGTTTTGTTAAGTCTCAGCTTTGGAGTCAGATATACTTCGAGAAGGAGCTGAAACACCAATGAATAAATGTTGCGAAGCCGAATGAGGGCCCCAATGCTTCTCGGAAACCGTTTTCAAGGAGATAGTGTTGGAGACGTACATTTGCTGTCACTGAAAACCACGAGCTCCGGAAAGCATGGGCTAGGTTGGAGAGTACCTCTGCAAAAGCGCATGTGCGTCGCTGTGCAAACTCAACGTGAATCTGGCTTGTGATTGGCTACTGCAAATTTACATATGCATTGTAGTTCGTATAAGCGGTATTGCAAAAGTGTGCTTGATTGGCACGCCCACGTGTCCAACTAGTACAGTGTGAAGAGTTTACAGAGCACCTATGTATGGTAGTTGGACAGACGGGATATGTGATACAGCAGTGGTACTTTCTGTAAGGAAGTGAAGACGGTTTACCAAAATGGCATTCTGGCTGTAGGAGCCCTTCTGCTAGTCGGCTAGTGTACTATTTGTAGTAGCACACGAGTATGGTGGTGGCAGCTAGTGCCTTGCAAACGGTAAGCCATACACGTGTGGCGCCGCCAAGCTATATATTTATTCTCTGCTAGCGTGGCCCACGCCCTCACCAAGTAAACTCAAGGTGCATCCTACTGGGCTCTTCGTCTTATGTCCTTAGCACGGATCGTAAATCGTTGTAGGAGATGCAGTTCGTGAAAGTCCTGCACAGGCTGGGCAGTAATGGATACCTATCGTTACATCCGCTCACTGCTTAGGCGGTTCGTACCTTTTTTTGTGCTACGCATGTCTCCGTACTTGGCAGCTCCAAAAGGGGCCTTGATCCACTCTGCATCTTCCCCGTTCTGCCTTTTCTGACTTGGTAGCCGCACCGCCATATATAATGTTGCGCGATACCCATCACCATGGATCCTGGACAATTTACCTGGGTAAGACGTCCGCGCGTACTACCTCACATCTAGTCTCTCGACTTAGAACGGTCCATTCGTAGAAACAACAGATCCACTTTAACCGTATCGGAAGAAGAAGTAGCGTAAACGCCGCATCACCTCCCAATGACTTTCAAACCACCCCTGTTAGACGAGCTTGCCCGTCCAAGCTCGGTTTCATCAGCGCACAGCCGTACGCGCCGGGAATCGCATCCTCTTGCAGTGTTGTTGCCACCTTCCCGCTCCAACAGCACGCGCATTGAGCCCAATGAGATTATACTATGCGTTGATAACCCTGAGCGTTTGCTCCGCTGCCTTGGACAAGCAGAACTGAACAAAAAACGTTGAAGGGGACCCTGGAACTGCACCCCCCTTGCAGACTTGTGGGCCCCAATTGGCAATCTCTTCCTTAAAAGACGTAGTAAACGTCTCAGAGTTTCCTTCCCTCCTTCCTGACTTCGAGCGGCGATTGTCGACGGAACGCTCCAATCGAGAGCCTGTTCAGGCCGATACTGTCCTTAAACAGCGAGCCTGTTCCGGATTAGAAACGCACCTTCCTATCATTGTGGAAAGTGTTTCCACCCGTCTTCGGAATGCTTTTGTTGAAGCCGACGCGGTTGTCGGTAGAGGAGTGGATTCAATATGTTCCGTATCAATCTCAGTGTCGAATGGATTCTCCACAGAAACCGTACTACCATTTTTAGTATCAATGTCAGAGTGATCTGCGCATTCATAAGTATCATCTGTAGCACGTTCATCACTCATAACATGTTCCAGAAATGGTGCCCCAGGGAACTTGGACTCGTCAAATGTCACATGCCGAGACTTTACAATGCGTGGAATCTCATCACTATCATTGACTAAAAAATCATACACACCATGCTCAAGAGTCTGCAAGTACACTCCTTCAAGTGCACGAGACTCGAACTTGGTATCCGGTTTCATCTTAAGCACGAACGCAGCACACCCAAACGCTTTGGCATGCTTCAGGGATGATTTTGAACCAGTCATCAAAAGGTAACGGCTGCTTCCTGTTGCTGAGTGATAAACCCTATTGCGAACATGTATGACGTGCTTTAATGCGTATGGCCACAAGCACTCTGGGAGACTTGCCTGTATGAGCAAAGCTCGAGCAGCTTCCTGCATAGTGCGATTGATGCGCTCGGCTACTGCATTGTGTTCCGGAGTATACGGAGGAGAGAACGAAGTGTCTTGAAGATTGTTGGCAGGGTTCAGCTGCAACGCAATACACTCTTCGGCATTATCCTAGTGCCATTTTGCAATGCACACTCCTCCAAGCTGCTGGAACTTGTGCTCAACTTCTTCGAATACAACAGCAATTTCACTTTTATGGGTCATGAAGCCTAAGAGTGCATACGTTGAATGCTCTTCAAGGAAGGTAAAGGCATATTGAAACCTTTGTGGGAATCACGGTACAAGGGTTCCTAGTATGTCGGAATGTACCACCTCACCTATGGCTGATTCTCGGTCGTATTTGCCAGGAAATGGAAGTTTATGCGCATTACCAATCATAAACGGGCAGCATACCTCCTCCATTTCCGACATCTTCGGCACCCCTTCAGCATGTTCGTAAACTGACTGGACGTCGCGCGCATTGATGTAGGCAAGTTGCAGATGCCATAGATTAGCAGTACTGGACTCCGATGTCTCCATGCAATGATCTCCACTAGTTGGTGAAGAGGGTGAGGTTGGGTTGGTACCTTGCAATATCGGATCGGGTAAGGTGTACAACCCCGAGCTTTGATCGCAATGGCCACTGCCGACTACAAACCCATTGTCCAAGGTGAGAAGAACTTTACTTAAGCGAAAGAAGGATTCAATGCCTTTGTCCGCCAAGCATTTACTGACACCAAATTGTATTCCAGTTCTGGATCGAACAAGCAATCAGTCAATCGTAGTTGTGCGTACTCAAATGGCAATAATATGTTTCCCCGCTGCGTTGCACATACTTCGGTGTGGTCGGCAAGCATGATGGTTCGAGTTTCTACCTTCTGCAAGGACTCGGGAATAAACGCAGACACCGAATGAAAAAAGTGTGATGTAGCACCACTATCGACATAGGTGTCCATATCACAACTGTCGGGAGGTACGATGGAAGACTTTTCCCGTGCCATACCACATACCTCAATCTTTGATGAACTACCAGCCGGTTTATTGCAAGACTTGGACGCCCCAGATTTGCTCTTCGAATTGATGTTAAGCTTGTCCAGGATGCTTTTAGGTAAGTGATTATCTGGTTTATCGGGATTCACATGGCATCTGTCCTTTGTGTGACCATCACGATCACAGAATTCACAGTGATAAGTCCGGTTACTGGACACCACGTATGCTCTACCAGTTGTACTTGGCCGATCATCAGAGTCACTTCCATCCCTGATGTGAGTGTGACTGGAGTTTTGGGACACACGTGAACCACCAGAACCTGTGCTTCTGTTCTTCTTTCGACTTCGCGTACGTCCAGAACTAGAAGAACTGACCAGACGAGCATTGTACTCATCGATCAAAGTGGTTGCCACATAGTCCCAAGTCAGTTCTGATATGTCCTTGGTACGGAGTGCAGCAGCCGTGGACTCCAACGAACTGTTCGGATCAATGGAAGCAAGTAGCATAGGTGCCTTGTGAGACTCCGGTATAGCAGCATCCTTGCCCATACGGTCTAACTGAGCGAACAATGCCGTGTATTAATCCACATAGCTGGACATGTTCTCACCGCTGTAAGAAATGTGGAACAATCGTGTCTGCACTGCAATCCTAGATACAGTCCTATTCGAGACATAACTTCCATCCAAGAGTTACATGCAGGATTATCATCCACGTCCATGACTACGCGTAATGGAGCATGACCAAGAGCACAGATGATGATACCACAAGCCTTTTCTAGTTTTGCAATGATACGGGGAGCTGCTATTTCAGTGCCACTACCTGTCTTAGTTGTGTCTTGAGTGGAACTATCTGTGGTAGATTAAACACCAGAGGGATTTGCAACATTCCAGACACCATTAATACGGCGTGCAGCACGAAGACGGTGACGCCACGGCATATAATAATCATCACGCTTACCATATAAACGAGTAATTTTCATTCCAGAGGTGGATTCCGTTTCAACCTTGGCATCCGACATGGTTCCTACGGGAGTAGAACCAAAGAAAAACAACAAAAGCAAGTATGTAGATGCCAAATGTAGTGATATCCACACAATGTAGTGAAGCCGAAGGAAGGATTTCAAGGCTTCTGTTACACAAAAAACCAAAAAAATGGAGCGGAGAAGAATCTCAAACACTGAACAGCGAAAACGTCAGCGGAGACTGTGTAACCAAATCTACTACGCTCGTCGAGGCGTGTCTCGTACGCGATCACACGCGCATTTCGGGTACTCAACGCCCGGAGTATACTCACAGGACGTACTGATAGGAGCCTGGACACAAATGAAACCGCTTAAGAAAGGCGCACTGGCAGGATATATTATCCCCGTTACTTTAGACGTCCAAATCCTCTGGTCCCTGGTAACTCTCTCCAGGTGAGATACGGTTACTGCGACCAATTCTGCTCTGCGCAACACAGAGCGAGGGACTTTTCAATCCGTACGAGACGTCCAAGAGAGGCTAGTAGCTGACGCGATAAGCTTTCACCAGTTAACCCCTTCCATTCGCTTGCCGGAAAATAGCGCGGTCTCCCTTGTGCGCTGAAGCAAAGAAGCAGGGATCGGAACAGGCGCAGGTCAGTTTACCAGAGACGAGGCCCTGAACGCTTTGCCTACTTTCACCACTGCCACTCGACTTCCACAAGATTTGCTGGCTCGCAACGCAACGCGTATCTGCACGAAAGAAAAACCCAGTCTTCCCAGAATCCAAAGAGATATTAGTAGAGCATGACATCCGCAAAAATTCGACGCTCTGAGCCCATAACCTGTCGCAATGCACGTGGGTTAGGAAAACAAAAGGGAAGAAAAAGGAAGGAAGAAGAAACAAGAAAGTAAAACAAGGAAGGTTGTCAGCCTTAGTTGACCAGTTTACTCGACAGCAGGCAAAGCCAACCTACATATACCCTATGGCACACACTTCAATGTCGTCGCAGCAAGCGATGGCGGCGGTTGCACCATTACACTACACATTATTCGTGTGTACAGATGTACACGAAAAGCGCACCAAATCTAGAGGGTCACAATTTCAAATAACTAAGTCAATCAATGCAGCAAATCAATTGCCAGTCCCTTCATCTGGAAGCAGCTCTAAAATATCAACAATTTCCGCCCTGGCACTCCAACCCCTCAGCGCAGCCCACAAACGCACATTGTCCCAAATCACCCAATACAGCTCCAATTTGCATCTTTGGCATTGCAGCACAACCGTGTACTGCGCGCAAATTTGGACCAATCACCTTGCTCCACTTCTTCATATCCGCAATCCAGTACCATAAACTCCATAACACTTGTACTGTATACAATGCATATAGCATTTTGCAGTAGCCAATCACATTGCCGTTTCATGGTGGGTTTGGGCAGAGGTGCATATGCGCGTTTGGAGCGAGTGGCTCCAAAAATGCCCATTGCCCTCTGAAGGTTTGGTTTTGGACCAAGCTGAGACCTTCTTGGGGGGAGGGCCAGGCACCCGACCACTGCTAGACTTCAACACTAACGGACGTATAATGTCTGAGTGCACAATGTGTCCAACGTTTTTGGCTCACTTAAACTTGCGCAGAAAAGGCAGCATATGTGCCCTGCCAAGGCCACCTCACCGACATACCTTGTCTATGCCATTGATCTTTGGGCTCTGTCGATATGGTCATGAACATTTTGTAAGCCATGGTCATTCGTATGTGCCAGTCAGCGATGCCACAATGAACTTGTGCGGTAGTCTGTTGCAGAACGCATCTTGGATATGTCCGTATGGTCAATTGGTTTGGGTAAGGTGTATAAACGGGAATGATGATGGCGAGTCGTATGTCTACCCTAAAACCCATCTTCATGTTTTAGGGGTACCTCCTTGTCACAGAACAGTGATTGGATACCCTTGTCAGCTAAACAACCCACAGACACTAAGTTATATCCAAGATTCGGAACAAGCAGTACTTCAGACAGCCTGAGGTTCACATCAAAGAAGGGTAGTATGATATCTCCTTGTTGGATGGCAGTGACAGTGGTGTTGTCTGGTAGTTCAATTGTCTTATCTGGTATGTCAATCAGTGTGTGAGGAACGAAATCAGATATAGAACAGAAGAAATGAGAGGTAGCACTACTGTCTGCAAATGTGTCGATGCAATCAATAACCGGCGGTACCACTGATGACTTCTCACTTGCAACTCCAGCAATCTCAACATAGAAAGCCTTCCGTGATAACTTTCCGGAGTGCTTGGGCTTTTCGACTGAGTTGAGCTTCAGTTGATCCAAGATCACTTGTGGCAAGTAGTTTTCAGGGTTATGTGGATTCGTGTGACAGCAGTCTTAAGTGTGTCCATCGCGCTCACAGAAGGTGCAATGGTACCCATTACTGCTTCCAGCGCATATACACGACCAGTGGGGTCATTAACGGTTTTTGGATCTGATGCATTACCGCCATTGTCGTTACAATTTGATGATTTGCTGTGTCCACTTATACGGGCACCACCCCTGTTCTTGTTTTTCTTGCGACTACGATCTCTACCAGAACTGCCTGAACCCAGTTGACGAGCATTGTATTCATCACTCAGGGTTGTAGCCACGTAGTTCCATCTGAGTTCTGAAATCTCCTTGGTTCTAAGTGCTGCTGCAATGGACTCCAATGATTAGTTGGTGTCAATAGATGCTAGATGCAGGGGTGCCTTGTGAGATTCCGGTATCCTTGTCCATGCAGTCCAGCTGGGAGAACAAAGAGGAGAACTGGTCCACATACTCGGACATGTTTTGGGCGTTATAAGACAGTCTTGTTGATATGTAATGATGTTGATGGATGATGTTGGGCTTTGACAGACATTAAAACGTAAGAAAGGAAGAAGATAAAGATTGAAAGTTGCCAGGATTGGGTGAGTTTACTTGGTACTGCGACTTTAGAGTCTTAGATAGCACCTCTACTTCGCACTACCACTACAACAAAACACTACACCACTAATTGGGGACACCCAATACTACCGATCATAATCAAACATAGCACAACAAGGGTTGCACACACTGATTACAGCTAAGTACAACCATGCATAACAACATAACAACACATTACAACAACGCACACCGAGTGAACCAAGCAGCAAACAATGTGCAACAAGGTAATCAATCATGCCAACAATGTGCCAGCATGTGACAACCCTGTGTACACACTTACTTGCATCATCATCATTATGACAAAGCACAAATTCACATGCCACCGCACCCATGTACATACCCTAGATGTGTTGCGTGCATGGCACGTGCTTACTTGCAGAACTGCACCTATACAACACCTGCATGAACCTGTAAATCAGATGTACCCACACATATTCCTAAGTATCGTCATGCCCATTCACCTTATGCCAAGTGGCCGGTTCCGTGCCCATGACCCATTCGATGCACAACACTTGTAACCAATCCATTGCATATGAGTATATGCAGTAGCCAATCATATGCCCGTTTCACGTTAGGCTTGAGAACACACGCATATGCGCTTTTGCAAAGCAGCTCTCAAAAACAGCCCTCTGTTATGTGAAACTTTGTTTCCAAGTGCTGCACCATGATGTCCCAGGACTACCAGGCACTCGACCATGTACTAACATCAACACTCCCCCTCGAGTTCCTGGGAAGCACCATGCTCCAGAGTCTGCAAGTACACTCCCTCAAGTGCACGAAACTCTAACTTGGTGTCTGGGTTCATTATCAATATATATGCTGCGCATCCAAACGCTTTAGCATACTTCAGCGACGGCTTACCACCACCCACCAGAAGGTATAGACTCAGACCTGTGGTGGAGTGGAGAGATCTATCGCATATACAAATATCATATTTCAATGCATACGGCCATAGGCATTCTTGCCAGTGTGCCTGAATCAGCAAAGCTGGAGCAGCTTCTTCCATTGTGCGATTGATGCGCTCGGCAATGGCATTATGGTTTAGGGTATAGGAAGTTGAGAATATCATTCCCTGCAGACCATTCGTGATTGGGTCTTGGAGAGCAATGTACTTTCCGGCATTGTTTGCATGCAAATTCTGAATATGCACATGCGCTCCTCCAACATTATGAGGTAACACGTGCGCTCCTCTAACCTGCGGGAGATTTCGCCCAACATCAGGAAACAATGCACTAACACCATAGCTATGCGAAACGAAGTCGTTATGCTCAATCGGATTTGGCAGCGTGTACAAACGAGAGGTCATTTCACGTTGGCCACATCCAATCTCTTACCCAGCTTCGTGTCTAACGCAAACCTCATTCGTACAGAAAAGGGACTGAATGCCTTTATCGGCCATACGACCTACTGACACAAAGTTGTATCCCAGATCCGGGACTAGAAGTACATCTGCCAACCTTAGGTTAGTCTTCGAAAAAGGAAGTATTACATCCCCTTTTTGTGTAGCGGAGACCGTAGTGTTGTCAGCGACCTTAATCGTCCTTAGTTCTATGTCAACTAATGTGTTCGGAACGAACGCAGAAGCACAACTGAAGAAGTGGGATGTGGCACCACTGTCTGCGTAGGTGTCTATGAGAGTTAACGCAGGGGGAACCACTGCAAACTTTTCAGCAGACATTGCAGCGATCTCAATCTTAGAATCCTTTCGTGATGACCTTCCAGAGTGCTTGGGTTTGTGACTGGAACTAGTTTTGAGTTTCTCCAAGATAGCTTTAGGCAGGTGATTTTCTGGATTGTCAGGATTCATGTGACATCAGTCCTGCGTGTGACCATCTCTGTCACAGAAGCCGCAATGATAACTACTTTTGCCTGCAATAGCATAAGCGCGCCCGTTGAAGTCATCGTATGAGTTGGGATCTGATGTACTTGCATCAATTTCGTAAATATTTGACGACGTGGTGTGTCCACTTGAACGGCTACTGCCCTTACTTCTGCTCTTCATGCGTTTGCAACTATGAGCAGAACCAGCTGAATCCACTTGGCGAGCATTATATTCGTCTATGAGGGTGGTGGCCACATAGTCCCATGTCAAATCCGAGATGTCCTTTGTCCGAAGTGCCGCAGCCATTGACTACAGTGAGCAGTTGGAATCAGTAGAGGCTAATCGCATTGGCACCTTGTGGGATTCGGGAATGGCAGCATCCTTCCCCATTCGGTCTAGCTGAGAGAATAGCAACGCAAACTGGTCGACATCGTCCGACATATTCTGACCATTATAGGACATTCGGAATAGCTGGGTCTGTACAGCAATACGTGACACTGTCCTGTTAGAGGCATACCTCGCATCAAGAAGTTGGAGCATACGCCCAGGGTCATCATCGACGTCTATAACCACACGCAGATGGGCATCTCCAAGTGCGCATATTATGATTGCGCATGCCTTTTCTCGTTTGGCAAGTACACGGGGAGTGGTCTGCGGAGCGCTTGAGCCCGACGCCTGTGTCGTGGTAGCACTGTATGACCCCTCCGAGCCTGACATTACGACATTCCAGACACCTTGGATGCGACATGCAGCTCGTAGACGATGTGGCCATAACGTATAATCCTCACCACGTTTACCATGGAAGCGAGGGATCTTCACACCCGAGGTGGTTTCGGACTCAACTTCGGAGTCAGGCATTGTTCCAGAAGGAGTTCAAATACCAAATTAAATAAAACAAATGTAGCAGAGTGAGGGACTCGATGCCTTGAATCGACGATCAGCTTTGATTAAAGAGAATGATCGCGGTACAGCCGCTGAATTGTAGCTGATGTCACACTAAGAAAGAGATACTGGAGTGAAGAATTGTCGACAATCAACAGCTCGGATACCAGCGGAGATCGTGTAAACAAGTCTCAACGCTCGTCCAGACGCGTCTGGTACGCGAATCACAGGCGGAGTTCGGGACCTCGACGCCCGGAGTATACTCACAAGTGGCTCTGAAGCGCAGTCGGAAAAGAAAATAAAAGATGAAACTTCGTAAAAGCGGGCGCACTGACAGGAGAAACTACATCTGCTACCCTAAGGGTTGAACCCCTGGACCCTGGATGCTCTCTCCAGGTGCGAGGTGCGATTTTCTTCGACCTGCCCTACTCCGCGCACTTCACGAGTAGGGTGCTCAATCCGTACGAAATGTCCCAGAGAGGTTACTAACAAGCGCGATATGCTTTCACCAGTGAACCCCTGCTGGTTTCTTGCGGGATATCAGCTCGATCTTACGCGCGCACGCAAAAATAAAAGAAGTTGAAACGGAGCGACGTCTGCAAATATCGACGCTCTGGGCCCATAACCTGTTGATATGAAATGATGTTGAGAGATGATGTTGGGCTTCGGCAGAAATGAAAAGGAAAGAAAGAAAGGAAATAAAGAGTGAAGGGTGCCAGGCTTGGGGGCGAGTTTACTTGGTTCTGTGACTTCAGAGTCTTATATAGCACATGTACTTCGCACTACCACTACAAGAAAACCCTACACCACTAAGTGGGAACACCCAATACTACCAATCATAATCAAACATAACACAAATAGGGTTGCACACACTGATTACAGCTTAGTACAACCATGCATAACAACATTACAACACATTACAACCACGCACACCAAGTGAATCAAGCAGCCAACAATGCGCAACAAGTGAAACAGACATGCCAACAATGTGCCAGCATGTGACAGCACTGTGTAAACACTTACTTGCATCATCATGACTACGACAAAGCACAAATTCACATGCCACCACATCCATGTAAATACCCTACGTGTGTTGTGTGCATGGCACGTGCTTACTTGCACAACTGCACCTATGCAACACCTGCATGTACCTGTAAACCAGATGTACCCACACATACTCCTGAGTACCATGCCCATTCACCTTAGGCCAAGTGGCCAGTTCCATGCCCATGACCCATAGAATGCGTAACACTTGTAACCAATACGTTGCATATGAGTATATGCAGTAGCCAATCATAGGCCCGTCTCACGTTGGGTTTGAGAACACACGCATATGCGCTTTTGCAAAGCAGCTCTCAAAAACAGCCCTCTGTTATGTGAAACTTTGTTTCCAAATGCTGCACCATGATGTCCCAGGACTACCAGGCACTCGACCATGTGCTAACATCAACACTCCCCTTCGAGTTCCTGGGAAGCACCATGCTCCAGAGTCTGCAAATACACTCCCTCACGTGCACGAGACTCGAACTTGGTGTCTGGGTTCATTATCAATATATATGCTGCGCGTCCAAACGCTTTAGCATACTTCAGCGACGGATTACCACCACCCACCAGAAGGTATAGATTCAGACCTGTGGTAGAGTGGAGAGATCTATCGCATATACAAATATCATATTTCAATGCATACGGCCATAGGCATTCTTGCCAGTGTGCCTGAATCAGCAAAGCGGGAGCAGCTTCTTCCATTGTGCGATTGATGCGCTCGGCAATGGCATTATGGTTTGGGGTATAGGAAGTTGAGAATATCATTCCCTGCAGACCATTCGTGGTTGGTTCTTGGAGAGCAATGTACTTTCCGGCATTGTTTGCATGCAAATTCTGAATATGCACATGCGCTCCTCCAACATTATGAGGTAACACGTGCGCTCCTCCAACCTGCGGGAGATTTCGCCCAACATCAGGAAACAATGCACTAACACCATAGCTATGCGAAACGAAGTCGTTATGCTCAATCGGATTTGGCAGCGTTTACAAACGAGAGGACATGTCACGCTGCCCACATCCAATCTCTTACCCATCTTCGTGTATAACGCAAACATCACTCGCACTGAAAAGGGACTGAATGCCTTTATTGGCCATACGAGCTACAGACACCAAGTTGTTGAAAGTTGTAAGGAAGTTGAGGGGATGGAAGGAAAGTTCGCCAGCTCTGGCCTGGATTTACTTGGAGGTCCTTCAGGCACATCTTATATACCACTCTAAACTCGAATTGCGCGGGAACACCAAATCAAAGTAAAACCTAAACCACTAAGCAGGGACACTCAATACTAGCAATCATCATCTAACATGACATAGCCAGCTCAGCACAACCTCATTACATCAACGCACACCAACGCACCAATTTTCCGTAATAGTTACATGCATACACATGACCATAACAAGGCACAAATTCACGACTCCAACACACGCCAGCACATGCCAACACATCACGGTAAGTCAACACGTCACAGTAAGTCGGCACGTAACCTGTGGTGTTAGTGCCATGTCATCATGTGGCAATGCACACAACACCCACGTCATCAATATACCCGTGCATGTGTAAACCTGTTGACAGTGCATGCGCACCTTACCATTGTACCAACCACTGCTGTACCACTTGTACCAGGTGTCAACCACTTCACCAGTATCCCCTGTACACAACGTACACTGTGACCACTGTAGTAGCTGGACACGTGGGTGTGTCCAAACGATCCAGTTATGCCATACCACTTGTACGGTCCACGTTGCATATGTACATTTGCAGTAGCCAATCAGAAGCCAGTTTCACGTTGGGTTCACGCACACGCGCATATGCGCTTTTGCAGAGGTACCCTTCAAAACAGCCCATGCTCCCCGGAAAATTTGGTTTTCAATGACAGCACAGGTACTACTGCCTACACCCCCCCTCTGTCACTGACTTCAAAGGTCTAAGGGGAGCAAGCCACAGTCACCGCGGAACCTTGCTAGCTTAACTCGACCGAGCGCTTTCGTCAGCATATCGGCAACCATGTCTTCTGTGTAACAGTAATGCAACTGGACGGCTTTGTCGCGTAGAGCCTCTCTGGTGAAGTGAAAGCAAATATCAATGTACTTAGTACGCTTGTTCACAACTCCATTACCAGCAAGGTCGATGCAACCTTGGTTGTCCACGTACACAGTTGTGGGCTCAACCATTAGCGTCAATGACTCATCCACGTGTAGTGCACTTGCGTTGCCAATGCCACTCCACAGTCGTCTCAGCCAGATCGCCTCCTTCGTCCCACTGCACAGACTCACATACTCAGCCTCAGCGCTGGACAATGCAACTACTTCCTGTTGGCGCGGGCTCCAAGACACAGGAGCACCGCACATCATGAACAAATACCCATTGGTGGACTTGCGGTTGGATGTATCACCTGCCCAGTCAGAGTCTACGTATCCATACAGCTGATTATCAGTCGTGGTGCCATAAGTATGTCCGAAGGAGCGAGTGCCATTGAGGTAACGCAGAACCCGCTTGACCGCTTTCCAATGAGTTTCTCCAGGTTTCTCGACATACTTGGCTAGCTTGGACACTGCAACGTTCAATGCTTCAGCCCAGAAGCTCTTTGGCAGTTTCTTGTGATGCAGCATCGATCTCACCAAGTCCATGAGTGTTCGGTTGAACCGCTCGGCCAGACCATTCTGATGTGGATTGTAAGGCACCGTTCGCTGATTTTCAATACAGTGACGTTCAAGCTCTTGTGAAAACTTCTTTGACACATATTCACCAGCATTGTCTGTGCGTAACGCATGTAGCACAGACTCACGTGCGGTGATGGTTTTCACATGTCGGTCGCTCTGATTTTGAACCATCTTGAGCCACTTCACGAACACGTGGAACACCTCATACTTGGTCTTGAGCATGTACAAGAAGCAAAAACGGGAGTGATCATCGATGAATGTGACGAAGTAGCGTGAACCTCCGAAGGAGCATACTTTGATTGGACCACAAATGTCCGAATGCACTAGGTCCAATGGGTGCGAAGCCCGTTCCCCACCTTGCTTGGGAGTTGGAGCACGTGTAGAATTTCCCACTACAAAAGAGTCACACACATCCATCGATTGATTCAAGTCCACATTCAGCCCTGACACAACACCATTACGAGCCATATGTTTGATACCATTGTTGAAAGTTGAAAGGAAGTTGAGGGGATGGAAGGGAAGTTCGCCAGCTCTAGCTTGGATTTACTTGGAGGTCCTTCAGGCACATCTTATGTACCACTCTAAACTCGAATTGCGCGGGAACACCAACTACAAGTAAATCCTAAACCACTAAGCAGGGACACTCAATTCTACCAATCATCATCTAACATGACATATCCAGCTCAGCACAACCTCATTACATCAACGCACACGAACGCACCAACGTTCCGTAATAGTTACGTGCATACACATGACCATGACAAGGCACAAATTCACGACTCCAACACACGCCAGCACATGCCAACACATCACGGTAAGTCAACACGTCACGGTAAGTCGGCACGTAACCTGTGGTGTTAGTGCCATGTCATCAATATAGCCGTGCAGGTGTAAACCTGTTGACAGTGCATGCGCACCTTACCATTGTACCAACCACTGTTGTACCACTTGTACCAGGTGTCAACCACTTCACCAGTATCCCCTGCACACAACGTACACTGTGACCACTGTAGAAGCTGGACACGTGGGTGTGTCCAACCGATCGAGTTATTCCATACCAATTGTACGCAACACTTTGCATATGTACATTTGCAGTAGCCAATCAGAAACCAGTTTCACGTTGCGTTCGCGCACACGCGCATATGCGCTTTTGCAGAGGTACCCTCCAAAACAGCCCATGCTCCCCGGAACATTTGGTTTTCAGTGACAGCACAGGTACTACTGCCAACAGTCCTGGGATATGATGGTGCAGCACTTGGAAACAAAGTTTCATTTAACGGAGGGCTGTTTTTGGGACCTGCTCTACAAAAGCACATATGCGTGTGTTCTCAAACCCAACGTGAAACGGGCATATGATTGGCTGCTGCAAATACTCATATGCAACGTATTGGTTACCAGTGTTATGCATTCTATGGGTCCTGGGCTTGGAACTGGCCACTTGGCATAAGGTGAATAGGCAAGGTACTGAAGAAAATGCGTGGCTATATGTGGTTTACAGGTATATGGAAGTGTGTCATGTGTGCAGTTGTGCGAGCAAGCACGTGCCATGCCCGCAACACAGGTAGGGTATGTACATGGATGCGGTGGCATGTGTATTTGTGGTTTGTCATTGTCATTATGATGCGAGGAAGTGTTTATACAGTGCTGCAGCATGCTGGCACATTGTTGGAATGTCCGGTTCACTTATTGTGCGTTGTTGGCTGCTTGGTTCACTTGGTCTGCATTGTTGTAATGTGTTGTTATGTTATTATGCATGGTTGTACATAGCTGTAATCAGTGTGTGCAACCCTTATTATGTTATGTCTGTTTATGATTGGTAGTATTGGGTGTCCCCACTTAGTGGTATAGGGTTTTCTTGTAGTTGTAGTGTGACGTAGAGGTGCTATGTAACACGCTGAAGTTCCACTACCAAGTAAACTCGCCCAAAGCGTGGCAACCTTCACTCTTTATTTTCTTTCTTTCTTTCCTTTTCATTTACGCCAAAGCCCAACATCATCTATCAACCTCATTTCATATCAACAGGTTATGGGCCCAGAGCGTCGATATTTGCAGACGTCGCTCCGTTTCAACTTCTTTTGTGTTTGCGTGCGCGCGTAAGATCGAGCTGATATCCCGCAAGAGACCAGCAGGGGTTAACTGGTGAAAGCATATCGCGCTTGTTAGTAACCTCCCTGGGACGTTTCGTACAGATTGTGCACTCTACTCGTGAAGTGTGCGGAGTAGGGCAGGTCGAAGGAAATCGCACCTCGCACCTGGAGAGAGCATCCAGGGTCCAGGGGGTCAACCCTTAGGGTAGCAGATGTAGTTTCTCCTGTCAGTGCGCCCGCTTTTACGAATTTCATCTTTTATTCTCTTTTCCGAGTGCGCTTCAGAGCCACTTGTGTTTATACTCCGGGCGTCGAGGACCCAAACTCCGCCTGTCATTCGTGTACGAGACGCGTCTGGACGAGCGTTGAGACTTGTTTACACGGTCTCCGCTGGCATCCGAGCTGTTGAGTGTCGACAAATCTCCACTCCAGTATCTCTTTCTTAGTGTGACATCAGCTACAATTCAGCGCCTGTACCGCCATCTTTCTCTTTAATCCCAGCTGATCGTCGATTCAAGGCACCGAGTCCCTCACTCTGCTACATTTGTTTTATTTACTTTGGTATTTGAACTCCTTCTGGAACAATGCCTGACTCCGACGTTCAGTCCGAAACCACCTCTGGTGTGAAGATCCCTCGCTTCCATGGTAAACGTGGTGAGGATTATACGTTATGGCCACATCGTCTACGAGCTGCATGTCGCATCAAAGGAGTCTGGAATGTCGTAATGTCAGGCTCGAAGGGGTCATCCAGTGCTACCACGACGCAGGTGTCGGTCTCAAGTGCTCCCCAGACCACTCCCCGTGTACTTGCCAAACGGGAAAAGGCCTGCGCAATCATAATTTGCGCACTTGGAGATACCCCTCTGCGTGTGGTTATAGACGTCAATGATGACCCTGGGCGTATGCTCCAACTTCTTGGTGCGAGGTATGCGTCTAATTGGACAGTGTCACGTATTGCTGTACAGACCCAGCTATTCCGAATGTCTTATAATGGTCAGAATATGTCGGACTATGTCGACCAGTTTGCGTCCCTATTCTCTCAGCTAGAACAAATGGGGAAGGATGCTGCCATTCCCGAATCCCACAAGGCGCCAATGATATTAGCCTCTATTGATCCCAACTGCTCACTGGACTCAACGGCTGCGGCACTTCGGACAAAGGACATCTCGGATTTGACATGGGACTATGTGGCCACTACCCTCATAGACGAATATAATGCTCGCCAACTGGATTCAGCTGGTTCTGCTCATAGTCGCAAACGCATGAAGAGCAGAAGTAAGGGCAGTAGCCGTTCAAGTGGACACACCACGTCGTCAAATACTTACGAAATTGATGCAATTACATCAGATCCCAACTCATACGATGACTTCAACGGGCGCGCTTATGCTATTGCAGGCGAAAATAGTTATCATTGCAGCTTCTGTGACAGAGATGGTCACACGCAGGACCGATGTCACATGAATCCTGACAATCCAGACAATCACCTGCCTAAAGCTATCTTGGAGAAACTCAAAACTAGTTCCAATCACAAACCCAAGCACTCCGGAAGGTCATCACGAAAGGATTCCAAGATTGAGATCGCTGCAATGTCTGCTGAAAAGTCTGCAGTGGTGCCCCCTGCGTCTACTCTTATAGACACCTACGCAGACAGTGGTGCCACATCCCACTTCATCAGTTGTGCTTCTGCGTTCGTCTCGAACACATTGATTGACATAGAACTAAGGACGATTAAGGTCGCTGACATCACTACGGTCTCCGCTGCACAAAAAGGGGATGTAATACTTCCTTTTTCGAAGACTAACCTAAGGTTGACAGATGTACTTCTAGTCCCGTATCTTGGATACAACTTGGTGTCTGTAGGTTGTATGGCCGATAAAGGCATTCAGTCACTTTTCTGTGCGAATGAGGTTTGCGTTATACACGAAGCTGGGTTAGAGATTGGATTTGGGCAACGTGACATGTCCTCTCGTTTGTACACGCTGCCAAATCCGATTAATCATAACGACTTCGTTTCGCATAGCTATGGTGTTAGTGCAGTGTTTCCTGATGATGGGCGAAATCTTCCGCAGGTTGAAGTAGCGCACGTGTTACCTCAGAATGTTGGAGGAGGGCATGTGCATATTCAGAATTTGCATGCAAACCATGCCGAAGAGTACATTGCTCTCCAAGAACCAACCAAGAATGGTCTGCAGGGAATGATATTCTCACCTCCCTACACCCCAGACCATAATGCCATTGCCGAGCGCATCAATTGCACAATGGATGAAGGTGCTCGAGCTTTGCTGATTCAGCCACACTGGCAAGAATGCCTATGGCCGTATGCATTGAAATATGATATTTTTATATGCGATAGATGTCTCCACTCTACCGCAGTTCTGAATCTATACCTTTTGTTGGGTGATAGTAAGCCGTCGTTGAAGTATGCTAAAGCGTTTGGATGCGCAGCATATATATTGAAAATGAACCTAGACACCAGGTTCGAGTCTCGTGCACTTGAGGGAGTGTACTTGCAGACTCTGGAGCATGGTGCTTCCCAGGAACTCGAGGAGGAGTGTTGATGTTAGCACATGGTCGAGGGCCTGGTAGTTTTGGGACATCATGGTGCAGCACTTGGAAACAAAGTTTCATATCACGGAGGGCTGTTTTTGGGACCTGCTCTACAAAAGCGCATATGCGTGTGTTCTCAAACCCAACGTGAAACGGGCATATGATTGGCTGCTGCAAATACTCATATGCAACGTATTGGTTACCAGTGTTATGCATTCTATGGGTCCTGGGCTTGGAACTGGCCACTTGGCATAAGGTGAATAGGCATGGTACTGAAGAAAATGCGTGGCTATATGTGGTTTACAGGTATATGGAAGTGTGTCATGTGTGCGATTGTGCGAGCAAGCACGTGCCATGCACGCAACACAGGTAGGGTATGTACATGGATGCGGTGGCATGTGTATTTGTGGTTTGTCATTGTCATTATGATGCGAGGAAGTGTTTATACAGTGCTGCAGCATGCTGGCATATTGTTGGCATGTCCGGTTCACTTATTGTGCGTTGTTGGCTGCTTGGTTCACTTGGTCTGCATTGTTGTAATGTGTTGTTATGTTATTATGCATGGTTGTACATAGCTGTAATCAGTGTGTGCAACCCTTATTGTGTTATGACTGTTTATGATTGGTAGTATTGGGTGTTCCCACTTAGTGGTATAGGGTTTTCTTGTAGTTGTAGTGTGACGTAGAGGTGCTATATAACACGCTGAAGTTCTACTACCAAGTAAACTCGCCCAAAGCGTGGCAACCTTCACTCTTTATTTTCTTTATTTCTTTCCTTTTCATTTCTGCCGAAGCCCAACAATCGTTTACATCATCACGCTCGATGACAATATCGATTTGGTGCTTTCTGGAAGCGTGCGAAGATAAGTACAGGTGCCAATATGTCCAAACGGGTGCGTAATGCCAGGTACAGCAAAGACCAGATCATCTGCTGATACAACTGGACTTCATACGGTGACTTATCCTCCTCCACATAAGGTGAAGAAAGAAATAATTCCATCATTGGGCTCCGTGAAGGCTTGCTATACTCAAGTCCAAACCGCCATAACATGCCACTGACATACAACGGCTGTGCAAGTTTCACACCTAGGAGTTGGCTATTGGAGTTCATGTTCCAGGTTAACTCAACACCAAGATACATTCTGACACGAGTCTCAACGCGTAGGTCATACAACGACTTGAGCTCCTCCAATATCTGAGAACGTTGTTCGCCACTACGCGTAAATATGAGAAGGTCATCCACGTATACCAGGATGTATGCATAAGTGTCAGCAGATAACTTGCACCTGAAAACACATGGTGCACTGGGTATTTCTTCAAAACCTATGCCTTTAATGTCTGTGCTGAACTTCGTATGCCATGCCAGATGAGCCTGCTTAAGCCCGTATATAGCCTTTAGCAGTTTGTAGCATTGTGATTTGTAACCAGGAATGACACGCGGTGACATGACCCACACGTCTTCCTTGAGATCACCATTAAGGAATGCTGTCTTTATGTCAACCTGGGCAATAAACATCTGCAAGCACAACATCAGGTACAAGAACATGCGAACCAAATTGAACGAAAAAACTGCTGCATACGTCTCAAGTAGTCCTCACCATATGTCTGGTGGTGCCTCCAGCCACTATTCGAGCTCGAAATCGGTCCACAGAGTCGTCTACATCACGTTTAACCTTCAGTATGACATGCGTTGGTAGGGGCTGGGACTTTGGTGCGTCATCGACAACCAATGTAGCCGTATATTCCAAAGATTTCAACTCGTCATCACTAGCATGCGGCCATTTCTCTCGTTCAGTTGGGGTTGCAGACAGTGCTTTTCTGAGTGAAGGATCATCACTCGTGGTAACCTCAACCTCAGATATGCCGGTGCTCGCCATATGCCACCAGCGTTGTGGTGCACGCCTAGTGCGACGAGTATAGCTGGACTGTGACTGAGAGTCATCATTTACTTGTTCAATGTCACCTTCATCGCCATTTGACCCCTCTTCATCACTAGAACTGTGCTCGGCATCATCAATATTTGATGTTGCAGTGTCAACCATCATGCCTGTAGCTGCCTCAGGGTGTTCTATGGTACCATTTTCTGGAGTGGAGATGACGTCCTCAACATCGTCAACAGAGAACTCATCCGAGCTGATGGTGTCGCAACGCACGCGGGTTATAAAAACAAAAGGGAAGAAACAACGGGAGGAAGAAGAAACCAGAAAATAGAACAAGGAAGGTTGTCAGCCTTGGTCGACCAGTTTACTCGACAGCAGGCAAAGCCAATCTACATATACCCTACCGCACACACTTCACCGTCGTCGCAGCAAGCGACGGCTGTGGTTGCACCATTACAGTACACGTTATTCGTGTGTGCAGGTGTACACGAAAAGCGCGCACAATCTAGAGGGTCACAATTTCTAATAACTAAATCAATCAATGCGGCAAATCCATTGCCAGTTCCTTGATCAGGAACCAGCTCTAAAAAATCAACAATTACCATCCTGGCACTCCAACCCCTCCGCGCAGCCCACAAACGCACATTGTCCCAAATCACCCAATACAGCTCCCATTCGCATCTTTGGCATTGCAGCACAACCGTCTACTGCGCGCACACTTGGACCAACCACATTGCTCCACTTGCGCATATCCGCAATCCAGTACCATACACTCCATAACACTTGTACGGTATACAATGCATATAGCATTTTGCAGTAGCCAATCACATTGCCGTTTCACGTTGGGTTTGAGCAGAGGCGCATATGCGCTTTTGGAGCGAGGGGCTCCAAAAGTGCCCATCGTCCCCTGAAAGTTTGGTTTTGGCCCAAGCTGACACCTTCTGTGGGGGTTGGCCCGGCACTCGAGCACTTGTAGAGTTCAACACTTCAACACTCCTCCTCGAGTTCCTGTCCAAGACCAAGCCGTTTGAGAATTGCATTAACACTCATACGTCCCAATGGCTTGGTGAGTAAATCGGCATCATTCAGCTCACTTGGGACGTATTGAGCACTAATCACATTGTCTCTTATGAGCTCTCGGATAAAGTGAACCTTTACATCAATGTGCTTAGCACGACTAGAAGGACACCTTTCACCACCAGCCCACTCCAGTGCGCACTGGTTGTCAGAGTGTAGAGGAACCAAAGGTTTCATGTCGAAGCCGCATTCCCGTAGCACACGAGCAACCCATACCACTTCCTGTGCAGCCAAAGTCAGAGCATAGTACTCCGCCTCGCCAGATGATAGCGCAACTGACGCTTGTTTTCTACCACCATACCAGCAGGTTGCTGACCCATGTTTAACGATATACCCGGACATCGACTTCCGACTCGTAGTATCTCCAGCGTAGTCAGAGTCCACAAAACCATGCAGATCTAGCGATCCAGGCCTGTAGCATAGCCCATGCTGTCGCGTTCCACACAGGTACCTGAGCACAAGCTTCACAGCTTTGTGACACCAAGCGGTAGGAGCACTCTGAAAACGAGCCAGGATGAGAACTGGAGCAAGTATATCCACCCTAGTACGTAGTGCCAAGTACAGCAGAGATCCGATCATCTGCTGGTACAACTGCACATCCATTGATGATTTGTCCTCCTCCATTGCTAGAGATATGAAGAAGCACTCCACCATAGGGTTAGTTACTGGCTTAGCGTTCTGGAGACCAAATCGTCGAAGTATACTTTCAATATACAGCGTCTGTCCCAGCTTGGCTCCAAAGAGTTGTACGGCGGTACCTATCTTCCATGACAGCTCCACGCCAAGGTACAGAGTAATTCGGTTCTCAATGCGGAGGTCATAGAGTCTTTTGAGCTCCCCCAACACCGTAGTCCGTTGCTCCAGCGTTGGCGTGAACACCAGAATGTCGTCCACATATACGAGTATGTAGGCATACATGCCATCTCCAACCTTGCGCTTGAATACGCACGGTGCGCTGGGTAGTTCCTCAAAACCCAACCTCTTCATGTCTGCTTTGAACTTGGTGTGCCATGCTAGATGAGCCTGTTTCAAACCGTACATAGCCTTGAGTAACTTATAGCACTTTGTGGTCAGACCGGGAACACCACGCGGCGACATCACCCACACGTCTTCTTTAAGCTCACCGTTGAGAAATGCAGTCTTAACATCTACTTGAGCCACATACATCTGAAGACAAAGTGCGACATACAGGAACATGCGGACCAGGCTAAATGGCACTACTGGCGCATATGTCTCCATGTAGTTCTGCCCGTATGTCTGGTGATTGCCACCAGCCACAACCCTAGCCTTGAATCTATCAACCGATCCTTTGGCATCGCGCTTTACGTTTAAAATGACATGAGTAGGAAGAGGCTGAGAGGCAGGTGATTCATCCTCCTCCCAAGTGTTCTTCTCCTCCAGAGATGTCAGTTCTTCATCGATGGCACTCTTCCAAAGGCTCTGCTCAAGTGGTGTGGCAGACAGTGCTTCGCCCAGAGTAGGTTCATCACTGGTAGTAATATCCATTTGTGACGTTGCACTACCGGCCATGTACCACCACTTAGCTGGTGCACGTCGTGTACGGCGAGGATAGCTTGTTTCTGGTTCAGATTCCGGTAAGACATCAGTGTCCAAAGTATGTTGACTAGCACTTGGGGCATGCTCACCACAATTGTCTGGGTCCGAATCGTCACCAGAAGTATGCTCGCTATCATCTGGATGATCGGTACCGCTTTCAATGCTCTGTGCCGTTGGTATAGGAGTGGATTAAATATGTTCCGTATCACTCTCAATGTCGAATGGGGTGTCCACAGAAACCATACTACCACTCTCAGTATCGATTTCAGAGTGATCTGTGCATTCATAAGTATCATCTGATGCACCGTCATCACTCATAACATGTTCCAGAAATGGTGCCCCAGGGAACTTGGGATGACTAAAACATCATACACACCATGCTCAAGAGTCTGCAAGTACACTCCCTCAAGTGCACGAGACTCGAACTTGGTATCCGGTTTCATCTTAAGCACGAACGCAGCACACCCAAACACTTTGACATGCTTCAGGGATGGTTTTGAACCAGTCATCAAAAGGTAACGGCTGCTTCCTGTTGCTGAGTGATAAACCCTATTGCGAACATGTATGACGTGCTTTAATGCGTATGGCCACAAGCACTCTGGGAGACTTGCCTGTATGAGCAAAGCTCGAGCAGCTTCCTCCATAGTGCGATTGATGCGCTCGGCTATTGCATTGTGTTCCGGAGTATACGGAGGAGAGAAAGAAGTGTCTTGAAGATTGTTGGAAGGGTTCAGCTGCAACGCAATATACTCCTGGGCATTATCCGAGTGCACTTTGGCAATGGCCGCTCCTCCAAGCTGCTGGAACTTGTGCTCAGCTGCATCGAATATGACAGCAATTTCACTTTTATGGGTCATGAAGCCTAAGAGTGCATACCTTCAATGCTCGTCAAGGAAGGTAGAGGCATATTGAAACCTCTGTGGGAATGAATGTACAAGGGGTCCTAGTAAATCGGAGTGTACCACCTCACCTAAGGCTGATGCTCGGTCGTATTTGCCAGGGAACGGAAGTTTATGCGCCTTACCAGCATACACGGGCGGCATATCTCCTCCATTCCCGACATCTTCGGCACCCCGTCAGCATGTTTGTAAACTGACTGGAGGTCGCGCGCATTGATGTGGGCAAGTTGCCGATGCCATAGATTAGCAATACTGGACTCCGATGTCTTCATGCAATGATCTCCACTAGTTAGCGACGAGGGTGGGGTCGGGTTGGTACCTTGCAATATCGGATCGGGTAAGGTGTACAACCCCGAGCGTCGATGGCGATGGCCACTGCCGACTACAAACCCATTGTCCAAGGTGAGACAAACTTCACTTGAGCGAAAGAAAGATTCAATGCCCTTGTCCGCCAAGCATCCTATGGACACCAAATTGTATTCCAGTTCTGGAACGAACAGGACATCAGTCAATCGTAGGTTTGCGTACTCAAATGGCAATACTATGTCATCCTGCTGCGTTGCACATACTTCAGTATTGTCGGCAAGCATGATGGTTCGAGTTTCTACGTTGTGCAAAGACTCGGGAATAAACGCAGACACCGAATAGAAAAAGTGTGATGTAGCACCACTATCGGCATAGGTGTCCATATCACAACTGTCGGGAGGTACGATGGAAGACTTTTCCAGTGCCATACCACATACCTCAATCTTTGATGAACTACCAGCCGGCTTATTGCAAGACTTGGACGCCCCAGATTTGCTCTTTGATTTGATGTTAAGCTTGTCCAGGATTCTTTTGGGTAAGTGATTATCTGGGTTATCGGGATTCACATGGCATCTGTCCTTTGTGTGACCATCAAGATCACAGAATTCACAGTGATGAGTCCGGTTACTGGACACCACGTATGCTCTACCAGTTGTACTTGGCCGATCATCAGAGTCACTTCCATGCCTGAGGTGAGTGTGAATGGAGTTTTGGGACACACGTGAACCACCAGAACCTTTGCTTCTGTTCTTTTTTCGACTTTGCGTACGTCTAGAACTAGAAGAACTGACCAGAAGAGCATTGTACTCATCGATCAAAGTGGTTGCCACATAGTCCCAAGTCAGTTCTGATATGTCCTTGGTACGGAGTGCAGCAGCCGTGGACTCCAACGAACTGTTCGAATAAATGGAAGCAAGTAGCATAGGTTCCTTGTGAGACTCCGGTATAGCAGCATCCTTGCCCATACGGTCTAACTGAGCGAAAAATGCCGTGTATTGATCCACATAGCTTGACATGTTCTCACCGCTGTACGACATTCGGAACAATCGTGTCTGCACTGCAATTCTAGATACAGTCCTATTGGAGGCGTAACGTTCATCCAAGAGTTGCAACATACGTGCAGGATCATCATCCACGTCCATGACTACGCGTAATGGAGCATCACCAAGAGCACAGATGATGATACCACAAGCCTCTTCTCGTTTTGCAGTGATACGGGGAGTTGCTATTTCAGTGCCACTACCTGCGGTGGTTGTGTCTTGAGTTGAAATATCTGTGGTAGATTGAACCCCATAGGGATTCGCGACATTCCAGACACCATTAATACGGCATGCAGCATGGAGACGGTGACGCCACAGCATATAATCATCACCACGCTTACCATGGAAACGAGGAATTTTCATTCCAGATGTGGATTCCGTTTTAACTTCGGAGTCGGACATGGTTCCTACGGGACTAGAACCAAAAGAAAAGCAACAAAAGCAACTATGTAGATGCAAAATGTAGTGATATCCACGCAATGTATTGAAGCCGAAAGAGGGATTTCAAGGCTTCTGTTACACAAAGAACCAGAAAAACTGGAGCGGAGAAGAATCTCAAACACTCAACAGCGAAAACGTCAGCGGAGACCGTGTAACCAAGTCTACTACGCTTGTCGAGACGCATCTCGTACGCGATCACAGGCAGAGTTCGGGTACTCAATGCCCGGAGTATACTCACAGGACGTACTGATACGAGCCTGGACATAAATAAAACTTCTTAAGACGGGCGCACTGGCAGGAGATACTATCCCCGCTACCCTAGAGGTCCGAATCCTCTGGTCCCTGGTAA
This sequence comes from Gracilariopsis chorda, assembly GCA_003194525.1. Classification (NCBI taxonomy): domain Eukaryota; phylum Rhodophyta; class Florideophyceae; order Gracilariales; family Gracilariaceae; genus Gracilariopsis; species Gracilariopsis chorda. Next base: position 68,861 of record NBIV01000278.1, read on the forward strand.
CTCTCTCCAGGTGAGATGCGGTTTCTGCGACCAATCCTGCTCTGCGCACTTCAGAGCCAGGGGCTTTACAATCCGTACCAGACGTCCAAGGGAGGCTAGTAGCTGACGCGATAAGCTTTCACCAGTTAACCCCTTCTAGTCGCTTGCCGGAAAATAGCGTGGTCTTCCTTGTGCGCTGAAGCAAAGAAGCAGGGATCGGAACAGGCGCAGTTCGGCTTACTAGAGAAGGTGTCTCTGAACGCTTTGCCTACTTTCACCACTGCCACTCGAGTTCCATAAGAATCGCTCGCTCGCCACGCAACGCGTACCTGCGCGAAAAAAAAACCAGTCTTCCTAGAATCCAAAGAGATATTAATAGAGCGCGACGTATGCAAAAAGTCGACGCTCTGGGCCCATAACCTGTTGCAATGCACGCGGGTTATGAAAACAAAAGGGAAGAAATAACGGGAGGAAGAAGAAACAAGAAAATAAAACAAGGAAGGTTGTCAGCCTTAGTCGACCAGTTTACTCGACAGCAGGCAAAGCCAATCTACATACACCCTACCGCACACACTCACCGTCGTCGCAGCAAGCGACGGCGGTGGTTGCACCATTACACTACACGTTATTCGTGTGTGCAGGTGTACACGAAAAGCGCGCACAATCTAGAGGGTCACAATTTCAAATAACTAAATCAATCAATGTGGCATATCCATTGCCAGTTCCTTGATCTGGAACCAGCTCTAGAAAGTCAACAATTACCATCCTGGCACTCCAACCCCTCCGCGCAGCCCACAAACGCACATTGTCCCAAATCACCCAATACAGCTCCCATTCGCATCTTCGGCATTGCAGCACAACCGTCTACTGCGCGCACACTTGGACCAACCACATTGCTCTACTTGTGCATATCCGCAATCCAGTACGATACAATCCATAACACTTGTACGGTATACAATGCATATAGCATTTTGCAGTAGCCAATCATATTGCCATTTCACGTTGGGTTTGAGCAGAGGCGCATATGCGCTTTTGGAGCGAGGGGCTCCAAAAGTGCCCATCGTCCCCTGAAGGTTTGGTTTTGGACCAAGCTGACACCTTCTGTGGGGGTTGGCCAGGCACTCGACCACTTGTAGAGTTCAACACTTCAACAGAAACTCGAACCATCATGCTTGCCGACAACACTGAAGTATGTGCAACACAGCGGGGTGACATAGTATTGCCATTTGAGTACGCAAACCTACGATTGACTGATGTCCTGTTCGTTCCAGAACTGGAATACAATTTGGTGTCCATAGGATGCTTGGCGGACAAGGGCATTGAATCTTTCTTTCGCTCAAGTGAAGTTTGTCTCACCTTGGACAATGGGTTTGTAGTCGGCAGTGGCCATCGCCATCGACGCTCGGGGTTGTACACCTTAGCCGATCCGATTTTGCAAGGTACCAAACCGACCCCACCCTCGTCGCCAACTAGTGGAGATCATTGCATGAAGACATCGGAGTCCAGTATTGCTAATCTATGGCATCGGCGACTTGCCCACATCAATGCACGCGACCTCCAGTCAGTTTACAAACATGCTGAAGAGGTGCCGAAGATGTCGGGAATGGAGGAGATATGCCGCCCGTGTATGCTGGTAAGGCGCATAAACTTCCGTTCCCTGGCAAACACGACCGAGCATCAGCCTTAAGTGAGGTGGTACACTCCGATATACTAGGACCCCTTGTACCTTCATTCCCACAGAGGTTTCAATATGCCTCTACCTTCCTTGACGAGCATTGAAGGTATGCACTCTTAGGCTTCATGACCCATAAAAGTGAAATTGCTGTTATATTCGATGCAGCTGAGCACAAGTTCCAGCAGCTTGGAGGAGCGGCCATTGCCAAAGTGCACTCGGATAATGCCCAGGATTATATTGCGTTGCAGCTGAACCCTTCCAACAATCTTCAAGACACTTCTTTCTCTCCTCCGTATACTCCGGAACACAATGCAATAGCCGAGCGCATCAATCGCACTATGGAGGAAGCTGCTCGAGCTTTGCTCATACAGGCAAGTCTCCCAGAGTGCTTGTGGCCATACGCATTAAAGCACATCATACATGTTCGCAATAGGGTTTATCACTCAGCAACAGGAAGCAGCCGTTACCTTTTGATGACTGGTTCAAAACCATCCCTGAAGCATGTCAAAGTGTTTGGGTGTGCTGCGTTCGTGCTTAAGATGAAACCGGATACCAAGTTCGAGTCTCGTGCACTTGAGGGAGTGTACTTGCAGACTCTTGAGCATGGTGTGTATGATGTTTTAGTCATCCCAAGTTCCCTGGGGCACCATTTCTGGAACATGTTATGAGTGATGAAGGTGCATCAGATGATACTTATGAATGCACAGATCACTCTGAAATCGATACTGAGAGTGGTAGTATGGTTTCTGTGGACACCCCATTCGACATTCAGAGTGATACGGAACATATTGAATCCACTCCTATACCAACGGCACAGAGCATTGAAAGCGGTACCGATCATCCAGATGATAGCGAGCATACTTCTGGTGACGATTCGGACCCAGACAATTGTGGTGAGCATGCCCCAAGTGCTAGTCAACATACTTTGGACACTGATGTCTTACCGGAATCTGAACCAGAAACACGCTATCCTCGCCGTACACGACGTGCACCAGCTAAGTGGTGGTACATGGCCGGTAGTGCAACGTCACAAATGGATATTACTACCAGTGATGAACCTACTCTGGGCGAAGCACTGTCTGCCACACCACTTGAGCAGAGCCTTTGGAAGAGTGCCATCGATGAAGAACTGACATCTCTGGAGGAGAAGAACACTTGGGAGGAGGATGAATCACCTGCCTCTCAGCTTCTTCCTACTCATGTCATTTTAAACGTAAAGCGCGATGCCAAAGGATCGGTTGATAGACTCAAGGCTAGGGTTGTGGCTGGTGGCAATCACCAGACATACGGGCAGAACTACATGGAGACATATGCGCCAGTAGTGCCATTTAGCCTGGTCCGCATGTTCCTGTATGTCGCACTTTTTCTTCAGATGTATGTGGCTCAAGTAGATGTGAAGACTGCATTCCTCAACGGTGAGCTTAAAGAAGACGTGTGGGTGATGTCGCCGCGTGGTGTTCCCGGTCTGACCACAAAGTGCTATAAGTTACTCAAGGCTATGTACGGTTTGAAACAGGCTCATCTAGCATGGCACACCAAGTTCAAAGCAGACATGAAGAGGTTGGGTTTTGAGGAACTACCCAGCGCAACGTGCGTATTCGAGCGAAAGGTTGGAGATGGCATGTATGCCTACATACTCGTATATGTGGACGACATTCCAGTGTTCACGCCAACGCTGGAGCAACGGACTACGGTGTTGGAGGAGCTCAAAACACTCTATGACCTCCGCATTGAGAACCGAATCACTCTGTACCTTGGCGTGGAGCTGTCATGGAAGATAGGTACAGCCGGACAACTCCTTGGTGTCAAGCTGGGACAGTCGCTGTATATTGAAAGTATACTTCGACGATTTGGTCTCCAGGACGCTAAGCCAGTAACTAGCCCTATGGTGGAGTGCTTCTTCATATCTCTAGCAATGGAGGAGGACAAATCACCAATGGATGTGCAGTTGTACCAGCAGATGATCGGGTCTCTGCTGTACTTGGCACTACGTACTAGATTGGATATACTTGCACCGGTTCTCATCCTGGCTCGTTTTCAGAGTGCTCCTACCGCTTGGTGTCACAAAGCTGTGAAGCTTGTGCTCAGGTACCTGTGTGGAACGCGACAGCATGGGCTATGCTACAGGCCTGGATCGCTAGATCTGCATGGTTTTGTGGACTCTGACTACGCTGGAGATACTACGAGTCGGAAGTCGATGTCCGGGTATATCGTTAAACATGGGTCAGCAACCTGCTGGTATGGTGGTAGAAAACAAGCGTCAGTTGCGCTATCATCTGGCGAGGTGGAGTACTATGCTCTGACTTTGGCTGCACAGGAAGTGGTATGGGTTGCTCGTGTGCTACGGGAATGCGGCTTCGACATGAAACCTTTGGTTCCTCTACACTCTGACAACCAGTGCGCACTGGAGGGGGCTGGTGGTGAAAGATGTCCTTCTAGTCGTGCTAAGCACATTGATGTAAAGGTTCACTTTATCCGAGATCTCATAAGAGACAATGTGATTAGTGTTCAATACGTCCCAAGTGAGCTGAATGATGCCGATTTACTCACCAAGCCATTGGGAGGTATGAGTGTTAATGCAATTCTCAAACGGCTTGGTCTTGGACAGGAACTCGAGGAGGAGTGTTGAAGTGTTGAACTCTACAAGTGGTCGAGTGCCGTGCCAACCCCCACAGAAGGTGTCAGCTTGGTCCAAAACCAAACCTTCAGGGGACGATGGGCACTCTTGGAGCCCCTCGCTCCAAAAGCGCATATGCGCCTCTGCTCAAACCCAACGTGAAATGGCAATTTGATTGGCTACTGCAAAATGCTATATACATTGTATACCGTACAAGTGTTATGGAGTGTATGGTACTGGATTGCGGATATGCACAAGTAGAGCAATGTGGTTGGTCCAAGTGTGCGCGCAGTAGACGGTTGTGCTGCGATGCCGAAGATGCGAATGGGAGCTGTATTGGGTGATTTTGGACAATGTGCGTTTGTGGGCTGCGCGGAGGGGTTGGAGTGCCAGGATGGTAATTGTTGATTTTTTAGAGCTGGTTCCATATCAAGGAACTGGCAATGGATATGCCACATTGATTGATTTAGTTATTTGAAATTGTGACCCTCTAGATTGTGCCCGCTTTTCGTGTACACCAGCACACACGAATAACGTGTAGTGTAATGGTGCAACCACCGCCGTCGCTTGCTGCGACGACGGTGAGTGTGTGCGGTAGGGTATATGTAGATTGGCTTTGCCTGCTGTCGAGTAAACTGGTCGACTAAGGCTGACAACCTTCCTTGTTTTATTTTCTCGTTTCTTCTTCCTCCCGTTGTTTCTGTTGGCAGTAATACCTGTGCTGTCACTGAAAACCAAATGTTCCGGGGAGCATGGGCTGTTTTAGAGGGTACCTCTGCGAAAGCGCATATGCGCGTGTGCGCGAACCCAACGTGAAACTGGCTTCTGATTGGCTACTGCAAATGTACATATGCAACGTGGACCGTACAAGTGGTATGGCATAACTGGATCGTTTGGACACACCCACGTGTCCAGCTACTACAGTGGTCACAGTGTACGTTGTGTACAGGGGATACTGGTGAAGTGGTTGACACCTGGTACAAGTGGTACAGCAGTGGTTGGTACAATGGTAAGGTGCGCATGCACTGTCAACAGGTTTACACATGCACGGGTATATTGATGACGTGGGTGTTGTGTGCATTGCCACATGATGACATGGCACTAACACCACAGGTTACGTGCCGACTTACCGTGATGTGTTGGCATGTGCTGGCGTGTGTTGGAGTCGTGAATTTGTGCCTTGTCATGGTCATGTGTATGCACGTAACTATTACAGAACATTGGTGCGTTGGTGTGCGTTGATGTAATGAGGTTGTGCTGAGCTGGCTATGTCATGTTAGACGATGATTGGTAGTATTGAGTGTCCCTGCTTAGTGGTTTAGGTTTTACTTGTAGTTGGTGTTCCCGCGCAATTCGAGTTTAGAGTGGTATATATGATGTGTCTGAAGGACGTCCAAGTAAATCCAAGCTAGAGCTGGCGAACTTCCCTTCCATCGCCTCAACTTCCTTTCAACTTTCAACAGGTTATGGGCCCAGCCCCGCTGACCGCAGCTGCTATCCCTTTCCGTATCGTTCGTCTGTCGCCGCTCTCCCTCACCGCCGTTCATCCGTTTCGCTGTTGTTGCCTCTTTCGTCGTTGCGTCGGGTGTCTTGATCCCATTGTTGGTCGGTGTTGGTCATTCTCCTTTGGTTTGCGTTCCTCCCTGAGGGCGTTAGGGTGGTAGTGGTTCGATGTTTACTTCCTATCGTTGTTGAGTTGGGCCTCCGTTGTTGCCCGTGTTGTCGATCGCTATCTACTTTGTGTATGACACTCCCTCTATCTTGTGTTTTGGGATCCCCGAGTCGTTTGTTGGGTCGTATCCGTGAGGTCGAGTCGGTCTAGTTTCGAAGTCTGGGCTCCGTGATCGTGTGCTCAGCAGTTGTTTGTTTTTCGTGTTTCTTAATCATCATCTGGTGTCCAGTGCGAAGAGCGGTTGATCGGGGTTACTTTGGGTGAGTCCAGGTATCCGGGGACGTGAGCCTGGCGACTTGAACCAAAGTGGGTGTACTGTCGAGCGGCTTCCCACCGGTCCATTTGGACAGATAACGGTGACGGTCGTTAAGACCTGGTAAGTTCAGCGGGTGCATCTGTGGACGGGGTGCCGTGGCGTGCTGCGCTGGTGCGGGTGATTGAATTATTTGTTTTGATCCTGACTGCGTGTCCGGATTCTTGGGCTGTTGCGAAGGTATTCCATAACGAGCTTTTGATCCGTGCATCTGACCGTTGGGCGTTTGTGCGGGGAGGCGACGTGGCGTAGGCTTAACTCCTTCTTAGGATCAGGCCGCGTGTGACCTTAAGTGGTTGCGCGTTAGCAGCGTACTTTGGTTGCCATAGTATCTTCAGTTTCGAGGTCGCGCAAGTTCTTGCAAGAGGCCAGAAAGGGTTATACTTGGTGAAGGCATATCTTGGGTCATTAACCATCCTCTGGAAGCCTCGTAGAGAGCGACGCATCTTCTCCTTAGACGTAGGAGAGGGAAGACAGAAGAAGACGTCTTGTACCCGGAGCATCTCCGGGGGCCAGGGGTCCAACACCCTAGGGTACCGGAGGTAGTTTCTCCCGTCAGTGCGCCCGAATTTGAAGTTTTGTTGTTGTTGCTGTCGTTGTTTTTGTTGTTATTGTTGTCTTTGTTGCCATTTTTGTACTACTTAAGTGCCGTAGGTCTTTCATCGCACCTGTGCTGTGTGTTGACATCTACCAAGCATGGATTCATTCGGTGGCATCAAGATTGAAAAGTTGGGCGAGGATAACTTCCATGTATGGAAGCAAAAGGTTGAGTTGCTGCTTGCACTCAAGGACCTCGATGACCATCTTGAATCAACCTGGCCTACGGACGATGACGAGTTGTCAGCATGGAAGAAGAAAGACGCCAAGGCCAGGGCTGTTATTGGTCTCAGCATCAGTGATGAGCATTTGGACCATGTGAGAGATACCGAGAATGCTGCGGAAATGTGGAAAGCCATTTGCGATGTGTTCCAGCGTAAAACGCTGCTCAACCGAATCAATGCAAGACGTGCCTTCTACACAGCCAAGATGCGAGATGATGAGAAAATGTTACACTTTGTCAATCGTGTTCGTCATCTTGCATCGGATCTGAAGAGCATGGACGTAGTGGATGAGGAAGAAGAAATCGCTATGGCAATCCTATGTGGGCTACCAGACCGCTTCCGACACCTCATTGTCGCTATTGACACCACGATTGGTGATCGTAAACTCGATTTAGAGTTTGTGAAGAGTCGTTTGCTGCAAGAGGAACAGCAAATGAACGATCGTGCCAAGGAGGAGTCCGGAAGTGACACGGCTTTGGTCGGTGCGCAGTCACGAAAGAAGTCCATGGTGTGCTACTACTGTGGTAAGAAGGGGCATATCCAGAGAAACTGTTTCAAGAGACAACTTGACGAAGCTAACAAAGAGCAGAGTGCTGCCGCAAACCCAGCTGTGCAGACCGATCTCGGAAACGGGAAACGAGGGTGTGACAGTGACTCTGACTTTGTTTGTCTCATTGCGACAGGTTCTGTGGAAGAAAGTATCAGTGAAGTAACTGGATCATTGACTCTGGTGCCACCGCCCATATGGCGTATGACGAGTCCATGTTTGACGTTTATAGCAAAAGAGAGTCTGCCGGTGTGAGTATCGGCAATGACTCGAAGCTGGAGTCTCTTGGTCATGGCAGTGTCCACCTCGATCTCGCTGTTGAAGGGCGTAAGAGCAAGTGCCGGTTGGGTGAAGTAGTGCACGTACCGACTTTAAGGTATCATCTGCTTTCATTATCTGCGATGTGTTACCTGGGTGCGCGAGTGGTGTTTGACAAAATCAAAGTATGTGTATACAAAGGCAACACCATGATCGCCCAGGGCCGTCGCATCAAAGGACTGTACTACCTATGTACCGCGATTGAAGTACCAGAAGACATGGAAAACGCACTTGTGACTAACCTGTCACTATGGCATGCTCAAATGGCTCATGTGAATGTGGATGGTATCAAACATATGGCTCGTAACGGTGTTGTGTTTGTTGAAAGTTGAAAGGAAGTTGAGGAGATGGAAGGGAAGTTCGCCAGCTCTGGCTTGGATTTACTTGGAGGTCCTTCAGGCACATCTTATATACCACTCTAAACTCGAATTGCGCGGGAACACCAACTACAAGTAAAACCTAAACCACTAAGCAGGGACACTCAATACTACCAATCATCATCTAACATGACATAGCCAGCTCAGCACAACCTCATTACACCAACGCACACCAACGCACCAATGTTCTGTAATAGTTACGTGCATACACATGACCATGACAAGGCACAAATTCACGACTCCAACACAGGCCAGCACATGCCAACACCTCACGGTAAGTCAACACGTCACGGTAAGTCGGCACGTAACCTGTGGTGTTAGTGCCATGTCATCATGTGGCAATGCACACAACACCCACGTCATCAATATACCCGTGCATGTGTAAACCTGTTGACAGTGCATGCGCACCTTCCCATTGTACCAACCACTGCTGTACCACTTGTACCAGTTGTCAACCACTTCACCAGTATCCCCTGCACACAACGTACACTGTGACCACTGTAGTAGCTGGACACGTGGGTGTGTCCAACCGATCCAGTTATGCCATACCACTTGTACGCACCACGTTGCATATGTACATTTGCAGTAGCCAATCAGAAGCCAGTTTCACGTTGGGTTCGCGCAAACGCGCATATGCGCTTTTGCAGAGGTACCCTCTAAAACAGCCCATGCTCCCCGGAACATTTGGTTTTCAGTGACAGCACAGGTACTACTGCCAACAGTGTCAGGGCTGAATGTGGACTTGAATCAATCGATGTATGTGTGTGACTCTTGTGTAGTGGGAAAATCTACACGTGCTCCAACTCCCAAGCAAGTGGGGGAACGGGCTTTGCACCCATTGGACCTAGTGCATTCGGAAATTTGTGGTCCAATCCAAGTAGGTTCCTTGGGAGGTTCACGCTACTTCGTCACATTCATCGATGATCACCTCGGTTTTTGCTTCTTGTACATGCTCAAGACCAAGGATGAGGTGTTCCACGTGCTCGTGAAGTGGCTCAAGATGGTTCAAAATCAGAGTGACCGACATGTGAAAACCATCACCGCACGTAAGTCTGTGCTACATGCGTTACGCACAGACAATGCTGGTGAATATGTGTCAAAGAAGTTTTCACAAGAGCTTGAAAGTCACGGTATTGAACATCAGCGAACGGTGCCTTACAATCCACATCAGAATGGTCTGGCCGAACGGTTCAACCGAACACTCATGGACTTGGTGAGATCGATGCTGCATCACAAGAAACTGCCAAAGAGCTTCTGGGCTGAAGCATTGAACGTTGCAGTGTATGTGCGCAATCGAGTCACATGCAAGGCCCTTCCGAGTGACGTGACACCACTCGAGATGTGGAGTGGATATGAACCTGACTTGAGCAATCTGCGTGTGTTTGGTAGCCGGTGCTGGTACAAAGTGGTGGACGACAAGCTGAAGAAGCTGGAGCAACGTGCCGTGGAGGCGATCTTTATTGGGTACACATCTGGATCGAACGGTTATAAACTGTGGGATGCGCAAAAGAAGAAGGTGTTTGTGTCGAGCGATGTGAGGTTTGACGAATGTAGTGGTTCAGATCAAGGTACTGACCACGTTGATGATGACGACTATGCTGAGATCGACATCTCGGACAAGCCGAAATCAAACCTCACCTCCACCTCTACCACACCCACCGATGCTGCCCAAGTTGAACCCGCTGCACCAGATACTCCACCAGCAGAAGCTTCAGGCAGTGGCCACGATGAGCCCACAGCTGAGACAGAAGTTGAGCCAGACGTACCAGAACCACCACCAAATCACCCAATACAGTTCCCATTCGCATCTTCGGCATTGCAGCACAACCGTCTACTGCACGCACACTTGGACCAACCACATAGCTCTACTTGTGCATATCCGCAATCCAGTACCATACACTCCATAACACTTGTACGGTATACAATGCATATAGCATTTTGCAGTAGCCAATCATATTGCCATTTCACGTTGGGTTTGAGCAGAGGCGCATATGCGCTTTTGGAGCGAGAGGCTCCAAAAGTGCCCATCGTCCCCTGAAGGTTTGGTTTTGGACCAAGCTGACACCTTCTGTGGGGTTTGGCCAGGCACTCGACCACTTGTAGAGTTCAACACTTCAACAGAAACTCGAACCATCATGCTTGCCGACAACACTGAAGTATGTGCAACACAGCGGGGTGACATAGTATTGCCATTTGAGTACGCAAACCTACGATTGACTGATGTCCTGTTCGTTCCAGAACTGGAATACAATTTGGTGTCCATAGGATGCTTGGCGGACAAGGGCATTGAATCTTTCTTTCGCTCAAGTGAAGTTTGTCTCACCTTGGACAATGGGTTTGTAGTCGGCAGTGGCCATCGCCATCGACGCTCGGGGTTGTACACCTTAGCCGATCCGATTTTGCAAGGTACCAAACCGACCCCACCCTCGTCGCCAACTAGTGGAGATCATTGCATGAAGACATCGGAGTCCAGTATTGCTAATCTATGGCATCGGCGACTTGCCCACATCAATGCACGCGACCTCCAGTCAGTTTACAAACATGCTGAAGAGGTGCCGAAGATGTCGGGAATGGAGGAGATATGCCGCCCGTGTATGCTGGTAAGGCGCATAAACTTCCGTTCCCTGGCAAACACGACCGAGCATCAGCCTTAAGTGAGGTGGTACACTCCGATATACTAGGACCCCTTGTACCTTCATTCCCACAGAGGTTTCAATATGCCTCTACCTTCCTTGACGAGCATTGAAGGTATGCACTCTTAGGCTTCATGACCCATAAAAGTGAAATTGCTGTTATATTCGATGCAGCTGAGCACACGTTCCAGCAGCTTGGAGGAGCGGCCATTGCCAAAGTGCACTCGGATAATGCCCAGGATTATATTGCGTTGCAGCTGAACCCTTCCAACAATCTTCAAGACACTTCTTTCTCTCCTCCGTATACTCCGGAACACAATGCAATAGCCGAGCGCATCAATCGCACTATGGAGGAAGCTGCTCGAGCTTTGCTCATACAGGCAAGTCTCCCAGAGTGCTTGTGGCCATACGCATTAAAGCACGTCATACATGTTCGCAATAGGGTTTATCACTCAGCAACAGGAAGCAGCCGTTACCTTTTGATGACTGGTTCAAAACCATCCCTGAAGCATGTCAAAGTGTTTGGGTGTGCTGCGTTCGTGCTTAAGATGAAACCGGATACCAAGTTCGAGTCTCGTGCACTTGAGGGAGTGTACTTGCAGACTCTTGAGCATGGTGTGTATGATGTTTTAGTGATCCCAAGTTCCCTGGGGCACCATTTCTGGAACATGTTATGAGTGATGAAGGTGCATCAGATGATACTTATGAATGCACAGATCACTCTGAAATCGATACTGAGAGTGGTAGTATGGTTTCTGTGGACACCCCATTCGACATTCAGAGTGATACGGAACATATTGAATCCACTCCTATACCAACGGCACAGAGCATTGAAAGCGGTACCGATCATCCAGATGATAGCGAGCATACTTCTGGTGACGATTCGGACCCAGAAAATTGTGGTGAGCATGCCCCAAGTGCTAGTCAACATACTTTGGACACTGATGTCTTACCGGAATCTGAACCAGAACCACGCTATCCTCGCCGTACACGACGTGCACCAGCTAAGTGGTGGTACATGGCCGGTAGTGCAACGTCACAAATGGATATTACTACCAGTGATGAACCTACTCTGGGCGAAGCACTGTCTGCCACACCACTTGAGCAGAGCCTTTGGAAGAGTGCCATCGATGAAGAACTGACATCTCTGGAGGAGAAGAACACTTGGGAGGAGGATGAATCACCTGCCTCTCAGCCTCTTCCTACTCATGTCATTTTAAACGTAAAGCGCGATGCCAAAGGATCGGATGATAGATTCAAGGCTAGGGTTGTGGCTGGTGGCAATCACCAGACATACGGGGAGAACTACATGGAGACATATGCGCCAGTAGTGCCATTTAGCCTGGTCCGCATGTTCCTGTATGTCGCACTTTGTCTTCAGATGTATGTGGCTCAAGTAGATGTGAAGACTGCATTTCTCAACGGTGAGCTTAAAGAAGACGTGTGGGTGATGTCGCCGCGTGGTGTTCCCGGTCTGACCACAAAGTGCTATAAGTTACTCAAGGCTATGTACGGTTTGAAACAGGCTCATCTAGCATGGCACACCAAGTTCAAAGCAGACATGAAGAGGTTGGGTTTTGAGGAAACTACCCAGCGCACCGTGCGTATTCAAGCGCAAGGTTGGAGATGGCATGTATGCCTACATACTCGTATATGTGGACGACATTCTGGTGTTCACGCCAACGCTGGAGCAACGGACTACGGTGTTGGAGGAGCTCAAAACACTCTATGACCTCCGCATTGAGAACCGAATCACTCTGTACCTTGGCGTGGAGCTGTCATGGAAGATAGGTACAGCCGGACAACTCCTTGGTGTCAAGCTGGACAGTCGCTGTATATTGAAAGTATACTTCGACGATTTGGTCTCCAGGACGCTAAGCCAGTAACTAGCCCTATGGTGGAGTGCTTCTTCACATCTCTAGCAATGGAGGAGCACAAATCACCAATGGATGTGCAGTTGTACCAGCAGATGATCGGGTCTCTGCTGTACTTGGCACTACGTACTAGATTGGATATACTTGCACCGGTTCTCATCCTGGCTCGTTTTCAGAGTGCTCCTACCGCTTGGTGTCACAAAGCTGTGAAGCTTGTGCTCAGGTACCTGTGTGGAACGCGACAGCATGGGCTATGCTACAGGCCTGGATCGCTAGATCTGCATGGTTTTGTGGACTCTGACTACGCTGGAGATACTACGAGTCGGAAGTCGATGTCTGGGTATATCGTTAAACTTGGGTCAGCAACCTGCTGGTATGGTGGTAGAAAACAAGCGTCAGTTGCGCTATCATCTGGCGAAGTGGAGTACTATGCTCTGACTTTGGCTGCACAGGAAGTGGTATGGGTTGCTCGTGTGCTACGGGAATGCGGCTTCGACATGAAACCTTTGGTTCCTCTACACTCTGACAACCAGTGCGCACTGGAGGGGCTGGTGGTGAAAGGTGTCCTTCTAGTCGTGCTAAGCACATTGATGTAAAGGTTCACTTTATCCGAGATCTCATAAGAGACAATGTGATTAGTGTTCAATACGTCCCAAGTGAGCTGAATGATGCCGATTTACTCACCAAGCCATTGGGAGTATGAGTGTTAATGCAATTCTCAAACGGCTTGGTCTTGGACAGGAACTCGAGGAGGAGTGTTGAAGTGTTGAACTCTACAAGTAGTCGAGTGCCGGGCCAACCCCCACAGAAGGTGTCAGCTTGGTCCAAAACCAAACCTTCAGGGGACGATGGGCACTTTTGGAGCCCCTCGCTCCAAAAGTGCATATGCGCCTCTGCTCAAACCCAACGTGAAATGGCAATGTGATTGGCTACTGCAAAATGCTATATGCATTGTATACCGTACAAGTGTTATGGAGTGTATGGTACTGGATTGCGGATATGCACAAGTGGAGCAATGTGGTTGGTCCAAGTGTGCGCGCAGTAGACGGTTGTGCTGCAATGCCGAAGATGCGAATGGGAGCTGTATTGGGTGATTTGGGACAATGTGCGTTTGCGGGCTGCGCGGAGGGGTTGGAGTGCAAGGATGGTAATTGTTGATTTTCTAGAGCTGGTTCCAGATCAAGGGACTGGCAATGGATTTGCCGCATTGATTGATTTAGTTATTTGAAATTGTGACCCTCTAGATTGTGTGCGCGTTTCGTGTACACCTGCACACACGAAAAACGTGTAGTGTAATGGTGCAACCACCGCCGTCGCTTGCTGCGACGACGGTGAAGTGTGTGCAGTAGGGTATATGTAGATTGGCATTGCATGCTGTCGAGTAAACTGGTCGACTAAGGCTGACAACCTTCCTTGTTTTATTTTCTTGTTTCTTCTTCCTCCCGTTGTTTCTTCCCTTTTGTTTTCATAACCCGCGTGCGTTGCAACAGACACTGATGTCTTACCGGAATCTGAACCAGAACCACGCTATCCTCGCCGTACACGACGTGCACCAGCTAAGTGGTGGTACATGGCCGGTAGTGCAACGTCACAAATGGATATTACTACCATTGATGAACCTACTCTGGGCGAAGCACTGTCTGCCACACCACTTGAGCAAAGCCTTTGGATGAGTGCCATTGATGGAGAACTGACATCTCTGGAGGAGAAGAACACTTGGGAGGAGGATGAATCACCTGCCTCTCAGCCTCTTCCTACTCATGTCATTTTAAACGTAAAGCACGATGCCAAAGAATCGGTTGATAGATTCAAGGCTAGGGTTGTGGCTGGTGGCAATCACCAGACATACGGGCAGAACTACATGGAGACATATGCGCCAGTAGTGCCATTTAGCCTGGTCCGCATGTTCCTGTACGTCGCACTTTGTCTTCAGATGTATGTGGCCCAAGTAGATGTTAAGACTGCATTTCTCAACGGTGAGCTTAAAGAAGACGTGTGGGTGATGTCGCCGTGTGGTGTTCCTGGTCTGACCAAAAAGTGCTACAAGTTACGCAAGGGTATGTACGGTTTGAAACATGCTCATCTAGCATGGCACACTAAGTTCAAAGCAGACATGAAGAGGTTGGATTTTGAGGAAATACCCAGCGCACCGTGCGTATTCAAGCGAAAGGTTGGAGATGGCATGTATGCTTACATACTCGTATATGTGGACGACATTCTGGTGTTCACGCCAACGCTGGAGCAACGGACTACGGTGTTGGAGGAGCTCAAAACACTCTATGACCTCCGCATTGAGAACCGAATCACTCTGTACCTTGGCGTGGAGCTGTCACGGAAGATAGGTACAGCCGGACAACTCCTTGGTGTCAAGCTAAGACAGTCGCTATATGTTGAAAGTGTACTTCGACGATTTGGTCTCCAGAACGCTAAGCCAGTAACTAGCCCTATGATGGAGTGCTTCTTCACATCTCTAGCAATGGAGGAGGACAAATCACCAATGGATGTGCAGTTGTACCAGCAGATGATCGGGTCTCTGCTGTACTCGTGACTACGTACTAGGTTGGATATACTTGCACCAGTTCTCATCCTGACTCGTTTTCAGAGTGCTCCTACCGCTTGGTGTCACAAAGCTGTGAAGCGTGTGCTCAGGTACCTGTGCGGAACGCGACAGCATGGGCTGTGCTACAGGCCTGGATCGCTAGATCTGCATGGTTTTGTGGACTCTGACTACGCTGGAGATACTACGAGTCGGAAGTCGATGTCTGGGTATATCGTTAAACTTGGGTCAGCAACCTGCTGGTATGGTGGTAGGAAACAAGCGTCAGTTGCGCTATCAACTGGCGAGGTGGAGTACTATGCTCTGACTTTGGCTGCACAGGAAGTGGTATGGGTTGCTCGTGTGCTACGGGAATGCGGCTTCGACATGAAACCTTTGGTTCCTCTACACTCTGACAACCAGTGCGCACTGGAGTGGGCTGGTGGTGAAAGGTGTCCTTCTAGTCGTGCTAAGCACATTGATGTAAAGGTTCACTTTATCCGAGATCTCATAAGAGACAATGTGATTAGTGTTCAATACGTCCCAAGTGAGCTGAATGATGCCGATTTACTCACCAAGCCATTGGGACGTATGAGTGTTAATGCAATTCTCAAACGGCTTGGTCTTGGACAGGAACTCGAGGAGGAGTGTTGAAGTGTTGAACTCTACAAGTGGCCGAGTGCCTGGCCAACCCCCACAGAAGGTGTCAGCTTGGTCCAAAACCAAACCTTCAGGGGACGATGGGCACTTTTGGAGCCCCTCGCTCCAAAAGTGCATATGCGCCTCTGCTCAAACCCAACGTGAAATGGCAATGTGATTGGCTACTGCAAAATGCTATATGCATTGTATACCGTACAAGTGTTATGGAGTGTATGGTACTGGATTGCGGATATGCACAAGTGGAGCAATGTGGTTGGTCCAAGTGTGCGCGCAGTAGACGGTTGTGCTGCAATGCCGAAGATGCGAATGGGAGCTGTATTGGGTGATTTGGGACAATGTGCGTTTGCGGGCTGCGCGGAGGGGTTGGAGTGCAAGGATGGTAATTGTTGATTTTCTAGAGCTGGTTCCAGATCAAGGGACTGGCAATGGATTTGCCGCATTGATTGATTTAGTTATTTGAAATTGTGACCCTCTAGATTGTGTGCGCGTTTCGTGTACACCTGCACACACGAATAACGTGTAGTGTAATGGTGCAACCACCGCCGTCGCTTGCTGCGACGACGGTGAAGTGTGTGCAGTAGGGTATATGTAGATTGGCTTTGCATGCTGTCGAGTAAACTGGTCGACTACGGCTGACAACCTTCCTTGTTTTATTTTCTTGTTTCTTCTTCCTCCCGTTGTTTCTTCCCTTTTGTTTTCATAACCCGCGTGCTTTTTAACATACATTGTATGGGTGGTAGGCACAGCATGGGCCACTTGGCATAATGTGAATGGACAACTTTCAACAATTCTGTGTGGCTGCACTGGTTTACAGGGACATCACGTTGCGGCAGACGTGTTATTGTGTGTGCCAGCACGTGCACCGCACGCAATGGACTTAGGTTATCGATATGGATACAGTGTCATGTGAACTTGTGCATGGTCATGGTCATGATGACGCAAGTAAGTCATTATACAGGGCTGTGACATGCTTCCATGTTGTTGTCATGGTTGTTTCACTTACCGTGCTTCGTTGGCATGTGCTGGAATAATGTTATGCATGGTTGTAGTTAACTGTCATCAGTTTGTGCAACCCTTATTGTGTTATGTTTGAATATGATTGGTAGTACTGGCTGTCCGCATTTGATGGTTAGGGTTTTTCTTGTAGCTGTAGTGAACTTTAGTAATGCTGTATAAGTTGCAGATGTTGCATCTCCAAGTAAACCACCCCAAGGCTGAAAACCTTCACTCTTGTTATTGTTTCATTCTTCTTCTTTGAATTCTGTCGAAACCCAAGTTGAGTTATCATTATCATCAACATCAGTTATCAACTTCAGGTTATGGGCCCAGAGCGTCGACATATTGCAGACGTCGCTCTTATCTAACTTTCATTTATTTTTGCGTGCGCGCGTAAGATCGAGCTGATATCCCGCAAGAGACCAGCAGGGGTCAACTGGTGAGAACATATCGCGCTTGTTAGTAACCTCCCTGGGACGTTCTCGTACGGATTGATCACCATGCTCTTGAAGTGCACAGAGTAGGGCAGGTCGGAGAAAATCCCATCTCGCACCTGGAGTGAGCCACTAGAGTCCAGAGGTTCAACCCTTAGGGTAGCGGAGGTAGTTTCCCCTGTCAGTGCGCTCGCTTTTACGAAATGTCATCTCTTATTTTCTTTTCCGAGTGCGCTTCAGAGCCACTTGTGAGTATACTCCGGGTGTCCAGAACCTGAACTCCGCCCGTGATTCGCGTACCAGACGTGTCTGGACGACCGTTGAGACTTGGTTTCACGGTCTCAACTGGCACCATTGCTGTCGAGTGCTGGCATTACTTCACTCCAGTATTCATATCTTAGTGTGATCTCAGCTGCAAGTTCTTGGCTGACCCTCCGATTCAAAACTTTCCCTCTCTTGGTAATCGGATTTTGAAAAGCATTGAGTCCCTCATTCTGGTTAGAAGTATATATTCATTGGTGTTTCAGCTTCTTCTGGAAGTATGTCTAACTCTGAAGTTGAGTCCGAAACCAACTCTGGTGTGAAAACGCGTTTTCATGGTAAGCGTGGTGAGGATTATACGCTATGGCGACATCGACTTCGTGCCGCATGTCGCATTAAAGGTGTGTGGAATGTAGTGGAATCTACTCTGGATGAGGCATCTAGTGCCACAATGACTCACGATTCAACCTCTAGTGCTGCTCAAAGCAGTTCCAGACTAATGGCGAAACTCGAAAAGGCATGTTCAATCATCATCTGTGCACTTGGAAATGCCGCACTACGCGTTGTCATGGATGTGGATGATGATCCTGGGCGTATGTTGAGAATGCTAGATGCACGTGATGCATCCAACCGAACAGTTTCTCGTATCGCTATACAGACCCAACTGTTTCGAATGTCGTATAATGGGCAAAATATGTCAGAGTTTGTGGACCAGTTTGCATCTTTTATTCTCACAATTAGACCGAATGGGGAAGGATGCTGCCATTACAGAGTCAAATAAGGCTTCAATACTACTAGCCTCTATCGACCCCAACTGCTCACTAGAATCAACTGCTGCGGCACTTAGGATTAAGGAGATCTCGGAATTGACGTGGGACTATGTGGCAACTACCCTGATTGATGAGTACAATGCTCGTCAACTTGGTTCTTTCAGTGCCACTCGTGGTCGTAACCGTAGAAAGAACCGAGGTAAAGGTAACGGCCGTGCTAGTGGGCGTAACAAATTGTCAAATGGGCGCGAAAATGATGGTAATATATCAGATTCCAACTCAAAATTTGAGTCCAATGGGCGTGCTTATGCTGTTGCCACCAAAAACGGTTACCATTGCACTTTCTGCGAACACGATGGCCACATGCAGGACCGATGCCACATGAATCCTGAAAATATGGACAACCGTTTACCCAAAGTCATCTTGGACCAACTCAAAGCTGGTTCAGGTGACAAGTCTAAACGCTCTGGCAAGTCATCACGAAGGGAATCCAAGTTTGAGATCGCCGGAATGGGTGTCGAGAAGTCTACAGTTCTCCCATCTGTGTGTAAGAGCATGGATACGTACGCGGACAGTGATGCCACGTCCCATTTCTTTTCTTCTGCTTCTGCGTTTGTGCCCAACACATTGGTTGACATATCTCCGAGGCGTACTGAACTTGCTGACAATACCACAGTACCGGCCACACAACAAGGGGATGTTTTACTGCCCTTTGTCAAGGCTAACCTCCGATGTACGGATGTACTACATGTCCCAGAGCTTGGGTACAACATACTGTCTGTTGGTCGTATGGCCGATAAAGGAATACAGTCACTGTTCGGCGCAAGTCAGGTTCGCCTTACCCACGAAGAGGGGTGTGAAATGGGATGTGGTCAACGAGACACACGCTCTAGGTTTTACACGCTGCCATATCCTATCGAGCACACCGATCACACAACGCTGCTATCCGCAAAAGACCAAGACGTCGAAACGCTGTGGCACCGCCGACTAGCACATATGAACCCACGAGACCTTCAAAAAGCACACGAGCAAGTTGATGGAGTTCCAAAGCTGAAACATATGGAGGAGGTATGTCGACCATGCCAACTTGGCAAAGCGCATAAACTTCCGTTTTTGGGAAAGTTCAAACGATCAAAGAAGATTGGAGACATTGTGCACTCGGACATCATTGGTCCTCTGCTGCCATCGTTTCCAGATCGTTTTCAGTATGCGTCTGCGTTTATCTATGAACGCTCTCGATATGCCTTCCTCGGCTTCATGTTGCATAGATCCGAAATTGGGGAAGTGTTTTTGGGTATATGGCAGAAGCTCCAGCAGCTTGGAGGAGCGCATGTGCTTGTTCACAATTTGCACTGGGACAATGCAGAAGAGTACATTGCGTTACAAGAAAACGATGCCAATGGTCTGCAGAGAACGTCGTTCTCACCTCCTTATACAACGGAACATAACGCAATTGCCGAGCGCAACAATCGCACCATGGAAGAAGCTGCTGGAGCTTTGCTGATTCAGGCCAACTTGCCAGAATGCTTATGGCCCTATGCACTCAAATATGTTTTTTATATTCGCAACAGAGTTCCACATTCTACCACCCGCTCAACTCCATACCTGTTGGTGACTGGTAATAAGCCATCATTGAAGCATGCTAGAGTGTTTGGATGCGCAGCATATGTATTGAAAATGAACCCGGACACCAAGTTCGAGTCTCGTGCACTGGAGGAAGTGTACCTGCAGACTATGGAGCATGGTGGTTACGAGGTTCTGGTCACTGGTGACTATTAGATACTGTTGGCAGTAGTACCTGTGCTGTCACTGAAAACCAAATGTTCCGGAGAGCATGGGCTGTTTTAGAGGGTACCTCTGCACAAGCGCATATGCGCGTGTGCGCCAACCCAACGTGAAACCGGCTTCTGATTGGCTACTGCAAATGTACATATGCAACGTGGTGCGTACAAGTGGTATGGCATAACTGGATCGGTTGGACACACCCACGTGTCCAGCTACTACAGTGGTCACAGTGTACGTTGTCTGCAGGGGATACTGGTGAAGTGGTTGACAGCTGGTACAAGTGGTACAGCAGTGGTTGGTACAATGGTAAGGTGCGCATGCAATGTCAACAGGTTTACACATGCACGGGTATATTGATGACGTGGGTGTTGTGTGCATTGCCACATGATGACATGGCACTAACACCACAGGTTACGTGCCGACTTACCGTGACGTGTTGACTTACCGTGTTGTGTTGGCATGTGCTGGCGTGTGTTGGAGTCGTGAATTTGTGCCTTGTCATGGTCATGTGTATGCACGTAACTATTATGGAACGTTGGTGCGTTGGTGTGCGTTGATGAAATGAGGTTGTGCTGAGCTGGCTATGTCATGTTAGATGATGATTGGTAGTATTGAGTGTCCCTGCTTAGTGGTTTAGGTTTTACTTGTAGTTGGTGTTCCCGCGCAATTCGAGTTTAGAGTGGTACATAAGATGTGCCTGAAGGACCTCCAAGTAAATCCAAGCCAGAGCTGGCGAACTTCCCTTTCATCCCCTCAACTTCCTTTCAACTTTCAACAGGTTATGGGCCCAGCCCCGCTGACCGCTGCCGCTATCCCTTTCCATATCGTTCGTCTGTCGCCGCTCTCCCTCACCGCCGTTCATCCGTATCGCTGTTGTTGCCTCTTTCGTCGTTGCGTCGGGTGTCTTGATCCCATTTTTGGTCAGTGTTGGTCATTCTCCTTTGGTTTGCGTTCCTCCCTGAGGGCGTTGTGGTGGTAGTGGTTCGACGTTTACTTCCTATCGTTGTTGAGTTGGGCCTCCGTTGTTGCCCGTGTTGTCGATCGCTATCTAATTTGTGTGTGACACTCCCTCTATCTTGTGTTTTGGGATCCTCGAGTCGTTTGTCGTGTCGTATCCGTGAGGTCGAGTCGGTGTAGTTTCGAAGTCTGGGCTCCGTGATCGTGTGCTCAACAGTTGTTTGTTTTTCGTGTTTCTTAATCATCATCTGGTGTCCAATGCGACGAGCGGTTGATCCGGGTTACTTTGCATGATTCCAGGTATCCGGGGACGTGAGCCTGGCGGCTTGAACCAAAGCGGGTGTACTGTCGAGCGGCTTCCCACCGGTCCATTTGGACAGATAACGGTGACGGTCGTTAAGACCTGGTAAGTTCAGCGGGTGCATCTGTGGACGGGGTGCCGTGGCGTACTGCGCTGGTGCGGGTGATTGACTTATTTGTTTTGATCCTGACTGCGTGTCGGTATTCTTGGGCCGTTGCGAAGGTATTCCATAACGAGCTTTTGATCCGTGCATCTGACCCCTTGGACGTTTGTGCGGGGAGGCGACGTGGCGTAGGCTGAACTCCTTCTTAGGATCAGGCCGCGTGTGACCTTAAGTGGTTGCGCGTTAGCAGCGTACTTTGGTTGCCATAGTAGCTTCAGTTTCGAGGTCGCGCAAGTTCTTGCAAGAGGCCAGAAAGGGTTATACTTGGTGAAGGCATATCTTGGGTCATTAACCATCCTCTGGAAGCCTCGTAGAGAGCGACGCATCTTCTCCTTAGACGTAGGAGAGGGAAGACAGAAGAAGACGTATTGTACCCAGAGCATCTCCGGGGGCCAGGGGTCCGACACCCTAGGGTACCGGAGGTAGTTTCTCCCGTCAGTGCGCCCGAATTTGAAGTTTTGTTGTTGTTGCTGTCGTTGTTTTTGTTGTTATTGTTGTCGTTGTTGCCATTTTTGTACTACTTAAGTGCCGTAGGTCTTTCATCGCACCTGTGCTGTTTGTTGACATCTACAAAGCATGGATTCATTCGGTGGCATCAAGATTGAAAAGTTGGGCGAGGATAACTTCCATGTATGGAAGCAAAAGGTTGAGTTGCTGCTTGCACTCAAGGACCTCGATGACCATCTTGAATCAACCAGGCCTACGGACGATGACGAGTTGTCAGCATGGAAGAAGAAAGACGCCAAGTCCAGGGCTGTTATTGGTCTCATCATCAGTGATGAGCATTTGGACCATGTGAGGGATACCGAGAATGCTGCGGAAATGTGGAAAGCCATTTGCGATGTGTTCCAGCGTAAAACGCTGCTCAACCGAATCAATGCAAGACGTGCCTTCTACACAGCCAAGATGCGAGATGATGAGAAAATGTTACACTTTGTCAATCGTGTTCGTCATCTTGCATCGGATCTGAAGAGCATGGACGTAGTGGTTGAGGAAGAAGACATTGCTATGGCAATCCTATGTAGGCTACCAGACCGCTTCGAACACCTCATTGTCGCTATTGACACCACGATTGGTGATCGTAAACTCGATTTAGAGTTTGTGAAGAGTCATTTGCTGCAAGAGGAACAGCGAATGAACGATCGTGCCAAGGAGGAGTCCGGAAGTGACACGGCTTTGGTCGGTGCGCAGTCACAAAAGAAGTCCATGGTGTGCTACTACTGTGGTAAGAAGGGGCATATCCAGAGAAACTGTTTCAAGAGACAAAGTGATGAAGCTAGCAAAAAGCAGAGTGCTGCCGCAAACCCAGCTGTGCAGTCCGATCTCGGCAACGAGAAACGAGGATGTGACAGTGACTCTGACTTTGTTTGTCTCATTGCGACAGGTTCCGTGGAAGGAATATCAGTGACTGGATCATTGAATCTGGTGCCACCGCCCATATGACGTATGACGAGTCCATGTTTGACAGTTATAGCAAAAGAGAGTCTGCCGGTGTGAGTATCGGCAATGACTCGAAGCTGGAGTCTCTTGGTCATGGCAGTGTCCACCTCGATCTCGCTGTTGAAGGGCGTAAGAGCAAGTGCCGGTTGGGTGAAGTAGTGCACGTACCGACTTTAAGGTATCATCTGCTGTCAGTATCTGCGATGTGTGACCTGGGTGCGCGAGTGGTGTTTGACAAAACCAAAGTATGTGTATACAAAGGCAACACCATGATCGCCCAGGGCCGTCGCATCAAAGGACTGTACTACCTATGTACCGCGATTGAAGTACCAGAAGACATGGACAACGCACTTGTGACTGACCTGTCACTATGGCATGCTCGAATGGCTCATGTGAATGTGGATGGTATCAAACATATGGCTCGTAACGGTGTTGTGTCAGCGCTGAATGTGGACTTGAATCAATCGATGGATGTGTGTGACTCTTGTGTAGTGGGAAAATCTACACGTGCTCCAACTCCCAAGCAAGGGGGGGAACGGGCTTTGCATCCGTTGGACCTAGTGCATTCGGACATTTATAGTCCAATCCAAGTAGGTTCCTTGGGAGGTTCACGCTACTTCGTCACATTCATCGATGATCACTCCCGTTTTTGCTTCTTGTACATGCTCAAGACCAAGGATGAGGTGTTCCACGTGTTCGTGAAGTGGCTCAAGATGGTTCAAAATCAGAGTGACCAACATGTGAAAAACATCACCCGTGAGTCTGTGCTACATGCGTTACGCACAGACAATGCTGGTGAATATGTGTCAAAGATGTTTTCACAAGAGCTTGAACGTCACGGTATTTAACATCAGCGAACGGTGCCTTACAATCCAAATCAGAATGGTCTGGCCGAACGGTTCAACCGAACACTCATGGACTTGGTGAGATCGATGCTGCATCACAAGAAACTGCCAAAGAGCTTCTGGGCTGAAGCATTGAACGTTGCAGTCTATGTGCGCAATCGAGTCACCTGCAAGGCCCTTCCGAGTGACGTGACACCACTCGAGATGTGGAGTGGATATGAACCTGACTTGAGCAATCTGCGTGTGTTTGGTAGCCGGTGCTGGTACAAAGTGGTGGACGACAAGCTGAAGAAGCTGGAGCAACGTGCCGTGGAGGCGATCTTTATTGGGTACACATCTGGATCGAACGGTTATAAACTGTGGGATGCGCAAAAGAAGAAGGGGTTTGTGTCGAGCGATGTGAGGTTTGACGAATGTAGTGGTTCAGATCAAGGTACTGACCACGTTGATGATGACGACTATGCTGAGATCGACATCTCGGACAAGCCGAAATCAAACATCACCTCCACCTCTACTACACCCACCGATGCTGCCCAAATTGAACCCGCTGCACCAGATACTGCACCAGAAGAAGCTTCAGGCAGTGGCCACGATGAGCCCACAGCTCAGACAGAAGTTGAGCCAGACGTACCAGATCCACCACCACTTCGGAGATCCACTCGTGAGCGTAGAGCGCCTACCTCGTGGTGGCGCGGAACTGCCCTACTCACTGCCAGTGATGACATCCCATCCTCATACTCGGATGCGGTGTCACGTCCTGATTCAGAAGCGTGGACCAAGGCCATGAACAGTGAGTATGAGTCTCTGATGGAGCATGACACATGGGAGTTAGTGCCAAGGCCAGCTGACAGCAACGTGATATCATCCAAGTGGTTATTTGTGCAAAAATATGAGGCTGGCGACAACGATGAACCGACAGTGAGGTACAAGGCTCGTGTGGTGGCTCGAGGGTTTCTGCAGATTGAAGGTGTAGACTTCTCCGAGACGTATGCACCAGTGGTCAAATTCACATCCATTAGAATGATTCTGTCCATTGTAGCAGTGCAGAACTATCATCTGCACCAGATGGATGTGAAAACTGCATTCTTGAATGGCGACCTGGAAGAGACTGTGTACATGGAGCGGCCGGACGGATTCATCAAACCTGGGAACGAGGACTTGGTATGCCTTCTCAAGAAAGCCATCTATGGGCTACGACAGGCATCAAGGCAGTGGTTTGCAAAGATGTACTTGTTCCTCGTGGGTTGGATGGGTCTGAAGTCAAACGTTGCAGACGAGTGCGTCTACACCGGAGAGGTACTGGGAGCGCTTGTGATCATTGCTCTTTATGTGGACGACTTGCTCAACGCGAGTCCAAGTATGGAGACAATGAATCGCGTAAAGCGTGAACTGTCAAAACGTTTTCAGATGAAGGATGTCAGTGAAGCGCGCATGGTACTTGGGTTCGAGATCCATCGTGATCGATCCAAAAGACTGCTGTACCTGACACAGTCTGCATACACGCGTAAGGTCTTAGAACGTTTTGGCATGTTGCAGTGCAAACCAATGGACACTCCCATGGACTCCGGTGCTGACCTCACTAAGGTAGAAGAGGCTCTGACGAACATCCCCTATCGCCAGGTGATCGGTTGTCTGATGTATCTCTCTGTTGGGGCTCGACCGGACATCTCGTTTGCAGTGTCCAAGCTAGCCAAGTATGTCGAGAAACCTGGAGAGACTCATTGGAAAGCGGTCAAGCGTGTTCTGCGTTACCTCAATGGCACTCGCTCCCTCGGACTTACTTATGGCACCAGGACTGATACTCAGCTGTATGGATACGTAGACTCTGACTGGGCAGGTGATACATCCAACCGCAAGTCCACCAGTGGGTATGTGTTCATGATGTGCGGTGCTCCTGTGTCTTGGAGCTCGCGCCAACAGGAAGTAGTTGCATTGTCTAGCACTGAGGCTGAGTATGTGAGTCTGTGCAGTGAGACGAAGGAAGCGATCTGGCTGAGACGACTGTAGAGTGGCATTGGCAACGCAAGTGGACTACACGTGGATGAGTCAGTGACGCTAATGGTTGAGCCCACAACTGTGTACGTGGACAACCAAGGTTTCATCGACCTTGCTCGAAATGGAGTTGTGAACAAGCGTACTAAGCACATTGATATTCGCTTTCACTTCACCAGAGAGGCTCTACGCGACAAAGCCGTCCAGTTGCAGTACTGTTCCACGGAAGACATGGTGGCCGATATGCTGACGAAAGCGCTCGGTCGAGTCAAGCTGGCAAGGTTCCGTGGTGACTGTGGCTTGATCCCCTTAGACCCTTGAAGTCAGTGACAGAGGATGGGTGTTGGCAGTAATACCTGTGCTGTCACTGAAAACCAAATGTTCCGGGGAGCATGGGCTGTTTTAGAGGGTACCTCTGCAAAAGCACATATGCGCGTGTGCGCCAACCCGACGTGAAACTGGTTTCTGATTGGCTACTGCAAATGTACATATGCAACGTGGTGCGTACAAGTGGTATGGCATAACTGGATTGGTTGGACACACCCACGTGTCCAGCTACTACAGTGGTCACAGTGTACGTTGTGTGCAGGGGATACTGGTGAAATGGTTGACAACTGGTACAAGTGGTACAGCCGTGGTTGGTACAATGGTAAGGTGCGCATGCACTGTCAACAGGTTTACACATGCACGGGTATATTGATGACGTGGGTGTTGTGTGCATTGCCACATGATGACATGGCACTAACACCACAGGTTACGTGCCGACTTACCGTGATGTGTTGGCATGTGCTGGCGTGTGTTGGAGTCGTGAATTTGTGCCTTGTCATGGTCATGTGTATGCACGTAACTATTACGGAACGTTGGTGCGTTGGTGTGCATTGATGTAATGAGGTTGTGCTGAGCTGGCTATGTCATGTTAGATGATGATTGGTAGTATTGACTGTCCCTGCTTAGTGGTTTAGGTTTTACTTGTAGTTGGTGTTCCCGCGCAATTCGAGTTTAGAGTGGTATATAAGATGTGTCTGAAGGACCTCCAAGTAAATCCAAGCTAGAGCTAACGAATTTCGCTTCCATCCCCTCATCTTCCTTTCAACTTTCAACAATTCTGTGTGGCTGCACTGGTTTACAGGGACATCACGTTGCGGCAGACGTGTTATTGTTTGTGCCAGCACGTGCACCGCACGCAATGGACTTAGGTTATCGATATGGATACAGTGTCATGTGAACTTGTGCATGGTCATGGTCATGATGACGCAAGTAAGTCATTATACAGGGCTGTGACATGCTTCCATATTGTTGTCATGGTTGTTTCACTTACCGTGCTTCGTTGGCATGTGCTGGAATAATGTTATGCATGGTTGTAGTTAACTGTCATCAGTTTTTGCAACCCTTATTGTGTTATGTTTGAATATGATTGGTAGTACTGGCTGTCCGCATTTGATGGTTAGGGTTTTTCTTGTAGCTGTAGTGAACTTTAGTGATGCTGTATAAGCTGCAGATGTTGCATCTCCAAGTAAAACACCCCAAGGCTGAAAACCTTCACTCTTGTTATTGTTTCATTCTTCTTTTTTGACTTCTGTCGAAACCCAACTTGAGTTATCATTATCATCAACATCAGTTATCAACTTCAGGTTATGGGCCCAGAGCGTCGACATATTGCAGACGTCGCTCTTATCTAACTTTCATTTATTTTTGCGTGCGCGCGTAAGATCGAGCTGATATCCCGCAAGAGACCAGCAGGGGTCAACTGGTGAGAACATATCGCGCTTGTTAGTAACCTCCCTGGGACGTTCTCGTACGCATTGATCACCCTGCTCTTGAAGTGCACAGAGTAGGGCAGGTCGGAGAAAATCGTATCTCGCACCTGGAGTGAGCCACTAGAGTCCAGAGGTTCAACCCTTAGGGTAGCGGAGGTAGTTTCCCCTGTCAGTGCGCTCGCTTTTACGAAATGTCATCTCTTATTTTCTTTTCCGAGTGCGCTTCAGAGCCACTTGTGAGTATACTCCGGGTGTCCAGAACCTGAACTCCGCCCGTGATTCGCGTACCAGACGTGTCTGGACGAGCGTTGAGACTTGGTTTCACGGTCTCCACTGGCGCCCTTGCTGTCGAGTGCTGGCATTACTCCACTCCAGTATTCATATATTAGTGTGATCTCAGCTGCAAGTTCTTGGCTGACCCTCCGATTCAGAACTTTCCCTCTCTTGGTAATCGGATTTTGAAAAGCATTGAGTCCCTCATTCTGCTTAGAAGTATATATTCATTGGTGTTTCAGATTCTTCTGGAAGTATGTCTAACTCTGAAGTTGAGTCCGAAACCAACTCTGGTGTGAAAACGCGCTTTCATGGTGATGTTGGTAATGTTAGTTGGGCTACGGCGCATCTGTAGAACAAAGAAAGAAGAAAAAGAAGCAGTGAAGGTTGCCAGTCTTGGGGCGAGTTTACTTGGTAGTGCAACTTCAGCGTGTTATATAGCACCTCTACGTCACACTACAACTACAAGAAAACCCTATACCACTAAGTGGGGACACCCAATACTACCAATCATAAACAAACATAACACAATAAGGGTTGCACACACTGATTACAGCCAAGTACAACCATGCATAACAACATAACAACACATTACAACAATGCAGACCAAGTGAACCAAGTAGCCAGCAACGCACAATAAGTGAACCGGACACGCCAACAATGTGCCAGCATGTTGCAGCACTGTATAAACACTTACTCGCATCATCATGACAATGACAAAGCACAACTACACATGCCACCGCATCCATGTACATACCCTAGGTGTGTTGCGTGCATGGCACGTGCCTGCTTGCACAACCGCACACATGACATGTTGATGTTAGCACGTAGTCGAGTGCCGGGTAGTACTGGGACATCATGGTGCAACACTTGAAAACAAAGTTTCATATAACGGAGGGCTGTTTTTGGGACCTGCTTTACAAAAGCGCATATGCGTGTGTTCTCAAACCCAACGTGAAACGGGCATATGATTGGCTACTGCAAACACTCATATGCAACGTATTGGTTACAAGTGTTATGCATTCTTGTTGAAAGTTGAAAGGAAGTTGAGGGGATGGAAGGGAAGTTCGCCAGCTCTAGCTTGGATTTACTTGGAGGTCCTTCAGGCACATCTTATATACCACTCTAAACTCGAATTGCGCGGGAACACCAACTACAAGTAAAACCTAAACCACTAAGCAGGGACACTCAATACTACCAATCATCATCTAACATGACATAGCCAGCTCAGCACAACCTCAGTACACCAACGCACACCAACGCACCAATGTTCTGTAATAGTTACGTGCATACACATGACCATGACAAGGCACAAATTCACGACTCCAACACACGCCAGCACATGCCAACACATCACGGTAAGTCAACACGTTACGGTAAGTCCGCACGTAACCTGTGGTGTTAGTGCCATGTCATCATGTGGCGATGCACACAACACCCACGTCATCAATATACCCGTGCATGTGTAAACCTGTTGACAGTGCATGCGCACCTTACCATTGTACCAACCACGGCTGTACCACTTGTACCAGCTGTCAACCACTTCATCAGTATCCCCTGCACACAACGTACACTGTGACCACTGTAGTAGCTGGACACGTGGGTGTGTCCAACCGATCCAGTTATGCCATACCACTTGTACGCACCACGTTGCATATGTACATTTGCAGTAGCCAATCAGAAGCCAGTTTCACGTTGGGTTCGCGCACACGCGCATATGCGCTTTTGCAGAGGTACCCTCTAAAACAGCCCATGCTCCCCGGAACATTTGGTTTTCAGTGACAGCACAGGTACTACTGCCAACACCCCCCCTCTGTCACTGACTTCAAAGGTCTAAGGGGAGCAAGCCACAGTCACCGCGGAACCTTGCCAGCTTAACTCGACCGAGCGCTTTCGTCAGCATATCGGCAACCATGTCTTCCGTGGAACAGTACTGCAACTGGACGGCTTTGTCGCGTAGAGCCTCTCTGGTGAAGTGAAAGCGAATATCAATGTGCTTAGTACGCTTGTTCACAACTCCATTTCGAGCAAGGTCGATGCAACCTTGGTTGTCCACGTACACAGTTGTGGGCTCAACCATTAGCGTCACTGACTCATCCACGTGTAGTCCACTTGCGTTGCCAATGCCACTCCACAGTCGTCTCAGCCAGATCGCTTCCTTCGTCCCACTGCACAGACTCACATACTCAGCCTCAGCGCTAGACAGTGCAACTACTTCCTGTTGGCGCGAGCTCCAAGACACAGGAGCACCGCACATCATGAACACATACCCACTGGTGGACTTGCGGTTGGATGTATCACCTGCCCAGTCAGAGTCTACGTATCCATACAGCTGAGTATCAGTCGTGGAGCCATAAGTAAGTCCGAGGGAGCGAGTGCCATTGAGGTAACGCAGAACACGCTTGACCGCTTTCCAATGAGTCTCTCCAGGTTTCTCGACATACTTGGCTAGCTTGGACACTGCAAACGAGATGTCCGGTCGAGTGCCAACAGAGAGATACATCAGACAACCGATCACCTGGCGATACGGGATGTTCGTCAGAGGCTCTTCTACCTTAGTGAGGTCAGCACCGGAGTCCATGGGAGTGTCCATTGGTTTGCACTGCAACATGCCAAAACGTTCTAAGACCTTACGCGTGTATGCAGACTGTGTCAGGTACAGCTGTCTTTTGGATCGATCACGATGGATCTCGAACCCAAGTACCATGCGCGCTTCACTGAGATCCTTCATCTGAAAACGTTTTGACAGTTCACGCTTTACGCGATTCATTGTCTCCATACTTGGACTCGCAATGAGCAAGTCGTCCACATAAAGAGCAATGATCACAAGCGCTCCCAGTACCTCTCCGGTGTAAACGCACTCGTCTGCGACGTTTGGCTTCAGACCCATCCAACCAACGAGGAACAAGTACATCTTTGCAAACCACTGCCTTGATGCCTGTCGTAGCCCATAGATGGCTTTCTTGAGAAGGCATACCAAGTCCTCGTTCCCAGGTTTGATGAATCCGTCCGGCTGCTCCATGTACACAGTCTCTTCCAGGTCGCCATTCAAGAATGCAGTCTTCACATCCATCTGGTGCAGATGATAGTTCTGCACTGCTACAATGGACAGAATCATTCTAATGGATGTGAATTTGACCACTGGTGCATACGTCTCGGAGAAGTCTACACCTTCGATCTGCAGAAACCCTCGAGCCACCACACGAGCCTTGTACCTCACTGTCGGTTCATCGTTGTCGCCAGCCTCATATTTTTGCACAAATACCCACTTGGATGATATCACGTTGCTGTCAGCTGGCCTTGGCACTAACTCCCATGTGTCATGCTCCATCAGAGACTCGTACTCACTGTTCATGGCCTTGGTCCACGCTTTTGAATCAGGACGTGACACCGCATCGGAGTATGAGGATGGGACGTCATCACTGGCAGTGAGTAGGGCAGTGCCGCGCCACCACGAGGTAGGCGCTCTACGCTCACGAGTGGATCTCCGAAGTGGTTGTGGATCTGGTACGTCTGGCTCAACTTCTGTCTCAGCTGTGGGCTCATCGTGGCCACTGCCTGAAGCTTCGTCTGGTGGAGTATCTGGTGCAGCGGGTTCAACTTGGGCAGCATCGGTGGGTGTAGTAGAGGTGGAGGTGATGTTTGATTTCGGCTTGTCCGAGATGTCGATCTCAGCATAGTCGTCATCATCAACGTGGTCAGTACCTTGATCTGAACCACTACATTCGTCAAACCTCACATCTCTCGACACAACCACCTTCTTCTTTTGCGCATCCCACAGTTTATAACCGTTCGATCCAGTTGTGTACCCAATAAAGATCGCCTCCACGGCACGTTGCTCCAGCTTCTTCAGCTTGTGGTCCACCACTTTGTACCAGCACCGGCTACCGAACACACGCAGATTGCTCAAGTCAGGTTCATATCCACTCCACATCTCGAGTGGTGTCACGTCACTCGGAAGGGCCTTGCAGGTGACTCGATTGCGCACATACACTGCAACGTTCAATGCTTCAGCCCAGAAGCTCTTTGGCAGTTTCTTGTGATGCAGCATCGATCTCACCAAGTCCATGAGTGTTCGGTTGAACCGTTCGGCCAGACCATTCTGATGTGGATTGTAAGGCACCGTTCGCTGATGTTCAATACCGTGACGTTCAAGCTCTTGTGAAAACTTCTTTGACACATATTCACCAGCATTGTCTGTGCGTAACGCATGTAGCACAGACTCACGTGCGGTAATGGTTTTCACATGTCGGTCACTCTGATTTTGAACCATCTTGAGCCACTTCACGAACACGTGGAACACCTCATCCTTGGTCTTGAGCATGTACAAGAAGCAAAAACGGGAGTGATCATCGATGAATGTGACGAAGTAGTGTGAACCTCCCAAGGAACCTACTTGGATTGGACCACAAATGTCCGAATGCACTAGGTCCAATGGGTGCAAAGCCCGTTCCCCCCCTTGCTTGGGAGTTGGAGCACGTGTAGATTTTCCCACTACACAAGAGTCACACACATCCATCGATTGATTCAAGTCCACATTCAGCCCTGACACAACACCGTTACGAGCCATATGTTTGATACCATCCACATTCACATGAGCCATTCGAGCATGCCATAGTGACAGGTCAGTCACAAGTGCGTTGTCCATGTCTTCTGGTACTTCAATCGCGGTACATAGGTAGTACAGTCCTTTGATGCGACGGCCCTGGGCGATCATGGTGTTGCCTTTGTATACACATACTTTGGTTTTGTCAAACACCACTCGCGCACCCAGGTCACACATCGCAGATACTGACAGCAGATGATACCTTAAATTCGGTACGTGCACTACTTCACCCAACCGGCACTTGCTCTTACGCCCTTCAACAGCGAGATCGAGGTGGACACTGCCATGACCAAGAGACTCCAGCTTCGAGTCATTGCCGATACTCACACCGGCAGACTCTCTTTTGCTATAACTGTCAAACATGGACTCGTCATACGTCATATGGGCGGTGGCACCAGAGTCAATGATCCAGTCACTGATACTTTCTTCCACAGAACCTGTCGCAATGAGACAAACAAAGTCAGAGTCACTGTCACATCCTCGTTTCTCGTTGCCGAGATCGGTCTGCACAGCTGGGTTTGCGGCAGCACTCTGCTCTTTGCTAGCTTCGTCACGTTGTCTCTTGAAACAGTTTCTCTGGATATGCCCCTTCTTACCACAGTAGTAGCACACCATGGACTTCTTTCGTGACTGCGCACCGACCAAAGCCGTGTCACTTCCGGACTCCTCCTTGGCACGATCGTTCATTCGCTGTTCCTCTTGCAGCAAACGACTCTTCACAAACTCTAAATCGAGTTTACGATCACCAATCGTGGTGTCAATAGCGACAATGAGGTGTTCGAAGCGGTCTGGTAGCCCACATAGGATTGCCATAGCGATGTCTTCCTCCTCAACCACTACGTCCATGCTCTTCAGATCCGATGCAAGATGACGAACACGATTGATGAAGTGTAACATTTTCTCATCATCTCGCATCTTGGCTGTGTAGAAGGCACGTCTTGCATTGATTCGGTTGAGCAGCGTTTTACGCTGGAACACATCGCAAATGGCTTTCCACATTTCCGCAGCATTCTCGGTATCCCTCACATGGTCCAAATGCTCATCACTGATGCTGAGACCAATAACAGCCCTGGCCTTGGAGTCTTTCTTCTTCCATGCTGACAACTCGTCATCGTCCGTAGGCTTGGTTGATTCAAGATGGTCATCGAGGTCCTTGAGTGCAAGCAGCAACTCAACCTTTTGCTTCCATACATGGAAGTTATCCTCGCCCAACTTTTCAATCTTGATGCCACCGAATGAATCCATGCTTGGTAGATGTCAACAAACAGCACAGGTGCGATGAAAGACCTACGGCACTTAAGAAGTACAAAAATGGCAACAACGACAACAATAACAACAAAAACAACGACAACAATAACAACAAAAACAACGACAACAACAACAACAAAACTTCAAATTCGGGCGCACTGACGGGAGAAACTACCTCCGCTACCCTAGGGTGTCGGACCCCTGGCCCCCGGAGATGCTCCGGGTACAAGACGTCTTCTTCTGTCTTCCCTCTCCTACGTCTAAGGAGAAGATGCGTCGCTCTCTACGAGGCTTCCAGAGGATGGTTAATGACCCAAGATATGCCTTCACCAAGTATAACCCTCTCTGGCCTCTTGCAAGAACTTGCGCGACCTCGAAACTGAAGCTACTATGGCAGCCAAAGTACGCTGCTAACGCGCAACCACTTAAGGTCACACGCGGCCTGATCCTAAGAAGGAGGTCAGCCTACGCCACGTCGCCTCCCCGCACAAACGCCCAAGGGTCAGATGCACGGATCAAAAGCTCGTTATGGAATACCTTCGCAACAGCCCAAGAATCCCGACACGCAGTCAGGATCAAAACAAATAATTCAATCACCCGCACCAGCGCAGTACGCCACGGCACCCCGTCCACAGATGCACCCGCTGAACTTACCAGGTCTTAACGACCGTCACCGTTATCTGTCCAAATGGACCGGTGGGAAGCCGCTCGACAGTACACCCGCTTTGGTTCAAGCCGCCAGGCTCACGTCCCCGGATACCTGGAATCACCCAAAGTAACCCGGATCAACCGCTCGTCGCACTGGACACCAGATGATGATTAAGAAACACGAAAAACAAAAAAACTGCTGAGCACACGATCACGGAGCCCAGACTTCGAAACTAGACCGACTCGACCTCACGGATACGACCCGACAAACGACTCGGGGATCCCAAAACACAAGATAGAGGGAGTGTCACACACAAATTAGATAGCGATCGACAACACGGGCAACAACGGAGGCCCAACTCAACAACGATAGGAAGTAAACGTCGAACCACTACCACCACAACGCCCTCAGGGAGGAACGCAAACCAAAGGAGAATGACCAACACCGACCAACAATGGGATCAAGACACCCGACGCAACGACGAAAGAGGCAACAACAGCGAAACGGATGAACGGCGGTGAGGGAGAGCGGCGACAGACGAACGATACGGAAAGGGATAGCGGCAGCGGTCAGCGGGGCTGGGCCCATAACCTGTTGAAAGTTGAAAGGAAGTTGAGGGGATGGAAGGGAAGTTCGCCAGCTCTAGCTTGGATTTACTTGGAGGTCCTTCAGGCACATCTTATATACCACTCTAAACTCGAATTGCGCGGGAACACCAACTACAAGTAAAACCTAAACCACTAAGCAGGGACACTCAATACTACCAATCATCATCTAACATGACATAGCCAGCTCAGCACAACCTCAGTACACCAACGCACACCAACGCACCAATGTTCTGTAATAGTTACGTGCATACACATGACCATGACAAGGCACAAATTCACGACTCCAACACACGCCAGCACATGCCAACACATCACGGTAAGTCAACACGTTACGGTAAGTCCGCACGTAACCTGTGGTGTTAGTGCCATGTCATCATGTGGCGATGCACACAACACCCACGTCATCAATATACCCGTGCATGTGTAAACCTGTTGACAGTGCATGCGCACCTTACCATTGTACCAACCACGGCTGTACCACTTGTACCAGCTGTCAACCACTTCATCAGTATCCCCTGCACACAACGTACACTGTGACCACTGTAGTAGCTGGACACGTGGGTGTGTCCAACCGATCCAGTTATGCCATACCACTTGTACGCACCACGTTGCATATGTACATTTGCAGTAGCCAATCAGAAGCCAGTTTCACGTTGGGTTCGCGCACACGCGCATATGCGCTTTTGCAGAGGTACCCTCTAAAACAGCCCATGCTCCCCGGAACATTTGGTTTTCAGTGACAGCACAGGTACTACTGCCAACAGTGTTATGCATTCTATGGGCTCTTGGCACGGAACTGGCCACTTGGCATAAGGTGAATGGGTATGGTACTGAAGAATATGTGTGGCTACATATGGTTTACAGGTATATGGAAGTGTGTCATGTGTGCGGTTGTGCAAGCAGGCACGTGCCATGCACGCAACACACCTAGGGTATGTACATGGATGCGGTGGCATGTGTATTTGTGCTTTGTCATTGTCATGATGATGCGAGTAAGTGTTTATACAGTGCTGCAACATGCTGGCACATTGTTGGCGTGTCCGGTTCACTTATTGTGCGTTGCTGGCTACTTGGTTCACTTGGTCTGCATTGTTGTAATGTGTTGTTATGTTGTTATGCATGGTTGTACTTGGCTGTAATCAGTGTGTGCAACCCTTATTGTGTTATGTTTGTTTATGATTGGTAGTATTGGGTGTCCCCACTTAGTGGTATAGGGTTTTCTTGTAGTTGTAGTGTGACGTAGAGGTGCTATATAACACGCTGAAGTTGCACTACCAAGTAAACTTGCCCCAAGACTGGCAACCTTCACTGCTTCTTTTTCTTCTTTCTTTGTTCTACAGATGCGCCGTAGCCCAACTAACATTACCATCATCATGACACACTTCCATATACCTGTAAACCACATGTAGCCACACATATTCTTCAGTACCATACCCATTCACCTTATGCCAAGTGGCCAGTTCCGTGCCTAGAGCCCATAGAATGCATAACACTTGTAACCAATACGTTGCATATGAGTGTTTGCAGTAGCCAATCATATGCCCGTTTCACGTTGGGTTTGAGAACACACGCATATGCGCTTTTGTAAAGCAGGTCCCAAAAACAGCCCTCCGTTATATGAAACTTTGTTTTCAAGTGTTGCACCATGATGTCCCAGTACTACCCGGCACTCGACTACGTGCTAACATCAACACTCCTCCTCGAGTTCCTGGGTCAGACCAACCCTATCCATGATCAACTGTGCCATAGCAGGACTAAGTGGTTTAGTGAGTATGTCAGCATCATTGTCCTCACTTGCCACATATTCCACAGTTATCACCTTGCTTTTGACCAAGTCTCGGATAAAGTGTATCTTCACGTCAATGTGTTTGGCACGTCCGGAGGGGCAACGCTCACCAATGGCCCATTCAATCGCACACTGGTTGTCTGAGCGTAGTGGAGTACTCTCATTAACCGGTATTCCACATTCCTCAAGTACTCGAGATATCCACATTAGCTCTTGACTTGCCATCACTAATGCGTAATACTCGGACTCGCCTGTAGACAATGCCACTGACGCCTGCTTACGCACACCGTAGAAACAAGCACATGACCCAAGTTTGATCATAAAGCCAGACAAAGACTTGCGATCAGTGGTGTCACCAGCGTAATCAGAGTCTACATAACCATTGAGCAGCAGGTTACCAGGTTGATAAACAAGTCCATGGTGAGTAGTGCCACGTAAATACCTTAGCACGCGCTTCACCGCTCGATGACAATACCGAGTTGGTGCTTTCTGAAAGCGCGCTAGGATAAGTACGGGTGCCAATATGTCCAAACGTGTCCGTAATGCCAGGTACAGCAGAGACCCGATCATCTGCTGATACAACTGGACTTCAAATGGGGACTTGTCCTCCTCCACATCAAGCGAGGAAAAGAAAGATTCTACCATTGGGCTTCGTGCAGGCTTGCTACATTCCAGTCCAAACCGACGTAACATGCCACTGACATACAGCGGCTGTGCTAGTTTTACACCTAACAGTTGGCCATTGGAGTCCATGTTCCAGGTTAATTCAACACCAAGATACATTCTGATACGAGTCTCAACACGTAGGTCATACAGAGACTTGAGCTCCTCCACTATGTGGGAACGTTGTTCAGCAGTTGGCGTAAATATAAGAAGGTCATCTACGTATACCAAGATGTATGCGTATGTGTTACCGGCTAATTTGCGCCTGAAGACACATGGTGCACTGGGTAATTCTTCAAAACCTATGCCTTTAATGTCTGTGCTGAACTTCGTATGCCATGCCAGATGAGCCTGCTTAAGCCCATATATAGCCTTTAGCAGTTTATAGCATCGTGACTTGAGACCAGGAATGCCACGCGGTGACATCACCCAAACGTCTTCCTTGAGGTCACCGTTCAGGAATGCGGTTTTAATATCCACCTGTGCAACAAACATCTGCATGCACAATATCAGGTACAGGAACATGCGAACCAAGTTGAACGAAACGACTGGTGCGTACGTCTCTAAGTAGTCCTGACCATATGTCTGGTGGTTGCCTCCAGCCACTATTCGAGCTCGAAATCGGTCAACGGAGTTGTCTGCGTCACGTTTCACCTTCAGAATGACATGCGTTGGTAGAGGCGCGGACTTTGGTGAGTCATCCGCAACCCATGTAGCCTTGTCTTTCAAGGATGTGAACTCCTCATCGATAGCATGTAGCCATTGCTCTCTTTCAGTTGGGGGTGCGGAGAGTGCTTCCTTGAGTGTGGGATCATCACTCGTGGTAACCATAACCTCCGATTTGGCCGCGCCAGCCATATGCCACCAGCGTTGTGGTGCACGCCTAGTGCGACGAGGATAGCGTGACTGTGACTCAGAGTCGAGATTTGCTTGTTCAATGTTCTCTGCATCACTCTCTGACCCCTCTTCGTTGCCGGAATTGTGGTCATCAGTAACAATATCTGGTGGTGCAGAGTTAGCAGTCACGTTTACAGGTGCCCCAGAATGGTCTATGCTGCCATTTTCGGATTCTGAAATGACGTCCGCAACATCGTCAACATAAAATTCTTCAGAGCTGGTGGAGCCTACATCATCCTCAGAACTATAAGTCGCATCTGATGCACTCTCGTCATCCATATAATTGCTTAGATACGGTACACCAGGGAACCTAGATTCATCAAAGGTGACATGACGCGACCTTACTATTCGAGGAATATCGTCGTCACCCGATATTAGGACCTCGTAAACACCATGCTCAAGAGTCTGCAAGTACACTCCCTCAAGTGCACGAGACTCGAACTTGGTGCCCGGGTTCATTTTTAATACATATGCGGCACATCCAAATACTTTGATATACTTCAAAGAAGGCCTATTGTCAGTGACCAACACATACGGGGTCACGCCAGTGGTGGAATGGGGCACTCTATTGCGAATATAAATCACATGTTTCAGTGCATATGGCCACAAACAGTCTGGTAAACTTGCTTGAATCAGCAAAGCTCGGGCAGCTTCCCCCATAGTGCGATTGATGCGCTCCGCAATAGCATTGTGTTGTGGGGTATACGGAGGAGAAAACGATACCTCCTGAAGACCATTGTCGGGATTGTGTTGCAAAGCAATATACTCTTCTGCGTTGTCAGAGTGCAGTTTTCGAATAAGCACATGCTCTCCTCCAAGCTGTTTGAGCTTCTGCTTTACTCCCAAGAACACTTCGCTGATCTCAGTTCTGTGCACCATGAACCCAAGGACTGCATATCGTGAGTGATCATCGACAAATCCGGATGCATACCGGAATCGGTCGGGGAATGATGGCACCAACTGATGATTATAATGTTAGTTGGGCTACGGCGCATCTGTAGAACAAAGAAAGAAGAAAAAGAAGCAGTGAAGGTTGCCAGTCTTGGGGCGAGTTTACTTGGTAGTGCAACTTCAGCGTGTTATATAGCACCTCTACGTCACACTACAACTACAAGAAAACCCTATACCACTAAGTGGGGACAGACACCCAATACTACCAATCATAAACAAACATAACACAATAAGGGTTGCACACACTGATTACAGCCAAGTACAACCATGCATAACAACATAACAACACATTACAACAATGCAGACCAAGTGAACCAAGTAGCCAGCAACGCACAATAAGTGAACCGGACACGCCAACAATGTGCCAGCATGTTGCAGCACTGTATAAACACTTACTCGCATCATCATGACAATGACAAAGCACAAATACACATGCCACCGCATCCATGTACATACCCTAGGTGTGTTGCGTGCATGGCACGTGCCTGCTTGTACAACTGCACACATGACACACTTCCATATACCTGTAAACCACATGTAGCCACACATATTCTTCAGTACCATACCCATTCACCTTATGCCAAGTGGCCAGTTCCGTGCCAAGAGCCCATAGAATGCATAACACTTGTAACCAATACGTTGCATATGAGTGTTTGCAGTAGCCAATCATATGCCCGTTTCACGTTGGGTTTGAGAACACACGCATATGCGCTTTTGTAAAGCAGGTCCCAAAAACAGCCCTCCGTTATATGAAACTTTGTTTTCAAGTGTTGCACCATGATGTCCCAGTACTACCCGGCACTCGACTACGTGCTAACATCAACACTCCTCCTCGAGTTCCTGGGTCAGACCAACCCTATCCATGATCAACTGTGCCATAGCAGGACTAAGTGGTTTAGTGAGTATGTCAGCATCATTGTCCTCACTTGCCACATATTCCACAGTTATCACCTTGCTTTTGACCAAGTCTCGGATAAAGTGTATCTTCACGTCAATGTGTTTGGCACGTCCGGAGGGGCAACGCTCACCAATGGCCCATTCAATCGCACACTGGTTGTCTGAGCGTAGTGGAGTACTCTCATTAACCGGTATTCCACATTCCTCAAGTACTCGAGATATCCACATTAGCTCTTGACTTGCCATCACTAATGCGTAATACTCGGACTCGCCTGTAGACAATGCCACTGACGCCTGCTTACGCGCACCGTAGAAACAAGCACATGACCCAAGTTTGATCATAAAGCCAGACAAAGACTTGCGATCAGTGGTGTCACCAGCGTAATCAGAGTCTACATAACCATTGAGCAGCAGGTTACCAGGTTGATAAACAAGTCCATGGTGAGTAGTGCCACGTAAATACCTTAGCACGCGCTTCACCGCTCGATGACAATACCGAGTTGGTGCTTTCTGAAAGCGCGCTAGGATAAGTACGGGTGCCAATATGTCCAAACGTGTCCGTAATGCCAGGTACAGCAGAGACCCGATCATCTGCTGATACAACTGGACTTCAAATGGGGACTTGTCCTCCTCCACATCAAGCGAGGAAAAGAAAGATTCTACCATTGGGCTTCGTGCAGGCTTGCTACATTCCAGTCCAAACCGACGTAACATGCCACTGACATACAGCGGCTGTGCTAGTTTTACACCTAACAGTTGGCCATTGGAGTCCATGTTCCAGGTTAATTCAACACCAAGATACATTCTGATACGAGTCTCAACACGTAGGTCATACAGAGACTTGAGCTCCTCCACTATGTGGGAACGTTGTTCAGCAGTTGGCGTAAATATAAGAAGGTCATCTACGTATACCAAGATGTATGCGTATGTGTTACCGGCTAATTTGCGCCTGAAGACACATGGTGCACTGGGTAACTCTTCAAAACCTATGCCTTTAATGTCTGTGCTGAACTTCGTATGCCATGCCAGATGAGCCTGCTTAAGCCCATATATAGCCTTTAGCAGTTTATAGCATCGTGACTTGAGACCAGGAATGCCACGCGGTGACATCACCCAAACGTCTTCCTTGAGGTCACCGTTCAGGAATGCGGTTTTAATATCCACCTGTGCAACAAACATCTGCATGCACAATATCAGGTACAGGAACATGCGAACCAAGTTGAACGAAACGACTGGTGCGTACGTCTCTAAGTAGTCCTGACCATATGTCTGGTGGTTGCCTCCAGCCACTATTCGAGCT
This sequence comes from Gracilariopsis chorda, assembly GCA_003194525.1. Taxonomy (NCBI): domain Eukaryota; phylum Rhodophyta; class Florideophyceae; order Gracilariales; family Gracilariaceae; genus Gracilariopsis; species Gracilariopsis chorda. The sequence goes on from NBIV01000278.1 coordinate 110,462, forward strand.
CGAAATCGGTCAACGGAGTTGTCTGCGTCACGTTTCACCTTCAGAATGACATGCGTTGGTAGAGGCGCGGACTTTGGTGAGTCATCCGCAACCCATGTAGCCTTGTCTTTCAAGGATGTGAACTCCTCATCGATAGCATGTAGCCATTGCTCTCTTTCAGTTGGGGGTGCGGAGAGTGCTTCCTTGAGTGTGGGATCATCACTCGTGGTAACCTTAACCTCCGATTTGGCCGCGCCAGCCATATGCCACCAGCGTTGTGGTGCACGCCTAGTGCGACGAGGATAGCGTGACTGTGACTCAGAGTCGAGATTTGCTTGTTCAATGTTCTCTGCATCACTCTCTGACCCCTCTTCGTTGCCGGAATTGTGGTCATCAGTAACAATATCTGGTGGTGCAGAGTTAGCAGTCACGTTTACAGGTGCCCCAGAATGGTCTATGCTGCCATTTTCGGATTCTGAAATGACGTCCGCAACATCGTCAACATAAAATTCTTCAGAGCTGGTGGAGCCTACATCATCCTCAGAACTATAAGTCGCATCTGATGCACTCTCGTCATCCATATAATTGCTTAGATACGGTACACCAGGGAACCTAGATTCATCAAAGGTGACATGACGCGACCTTACTATTCGAGGAATATCGTCGTCACCCGATATTAGGACCTCGTAAACACCATGCTCAAGAGTCTGCAAGTACACTCCCTCAAGTGCACGAGACTCGAACTTGGTGCCCGGGTTCATTTTTAATACATATGCGGCACATCCAAATACTTTGATATACTTCAAAGAAGGCCTATTGTCAGTGACCAACACATACGGGGTCACGCCAGTGGTGGAATGGGGCACTCTATTGCGAATATAAATCACATGTTTCAGTGCATATGGCCACAAACAGTCTGGTAAACTTGCTTGAATCAGCAAAGCTCGGGCAGCTTCCCCCATAGTGCGATTGATGCGCTCCGCAATAGCATTGTGTTGTGGGGTATACGGAGGAGAAAACGATACGTCCTGAAGACCATTGTCGGGATTGTGTTGCAAAGCAATATACTCTTCTGCGTTGTCAGAGTGCAGTTTTCGAATAAGCACATGCTCTCCTCCAAGCTGTTTGAGCTTCTGCTTTACTCCCAAGAACACTTCGCTGATCTCAGTTCTGTGCACCATGAACCCAAGGACTGCATATCGTGAGTGATCATCGACAAATCCGGATGCATACCGGAATCGGTCGGGGAATGATGGCACCAACTGATGATTATAATGTTAGTTGGGCTACGGCGCATCTGTAGAACAAAGAAAGAAGAAAAAGAAGCAGTGAAGGTTGCCAGTCTTGGGGCGAGTTTACTTGGTAGTGCAACTTCAGCGTGTTATATAGCACCTCTACGTCACACTACAACTACAAGAAAACCCTATACCACTAAGTGGGGACAGACACCCAATACTACCAATCATAAACAAACATAACACAATAAGGGTTGCACACACTGATTACAGCCAAGTACAACCATGCATAACAACATAACAACACATTACAACAATGCAGACCAAGTGAACCAAGTAGCCAGCAACGCACAATAAGTGAACCGGACACGCCAACAATGTGCCAGCATGTTGCAGCACTGTATAAACACTTACTCGCATCATCATGACAATGACAAAGCACAAATACACATGCCACCGCATCCATGTACATACCCTAGGTGTGTTGCGTGCATGGCACGTGCCTGCTTGTACAACTGCACACATGACACACTTCCATATACCTGTAAACCACATGTAGCCACACATATTCTTCAGTACCATACCCATTCACCTTATGCCAAGTGGCCAGTTCCGTGCCAAGAGCCCATAGAATGCATAACACTTGTAACCAATACGTTGCATATGAGTGTTTGCAGTAGCCAATCATATGCCCGTTTCACGTTGGGTTTGAGAACACACGCATATGCGCTTTTGTAAAGCAGGTCCCAAAAACAGCCCTCCGTTATATGAAACTTTGTTTTCAAGTGTTGCACCATGATGTCCCAGTACTACCCGGCACTCGACTACGTGCTAACATCAACACTCCTCCTCGAGTTCCTGGGTCAGACCAACCCTATCCATGATCAACTGTGCCATAGCAGGACTAAGTGGTTTAGTGAGTATGTCAGCATCATTGTCCTCACTTGCCACATATTCCACAGTTATCACCTTGCTTTTGACCAAGTCTCGGATAAAGTGTATCTTCACGTCAATGTGTTTGGCACGTCCGGAGGGGCAACGCTCACCAATGGCCCATTCAATCGCACACTGGTTGTCTGAGCGTAGTGGAGTACTCTCATTAACCGGTATTCCACATTCCTCAAGTACTCGAGATATCCACATTAGCTCTTGACTTGCCATCACTAATGCGTAATACTCGGACTCGCCTGTAGACAATGCCACTGACGCCTGCTTACGCGCACCGTAGAAACAAGCACATGACCCAAGTTTGATCATAAAGCCAGACAAAGACTTGCGATCAGTGGTGTCACCAGCGTAATCAGAGTCTACATAACCATTGAGCGGCAGGTTACCAGGTTGATAAACAAGTCCATGGTGAGTAGTGCCACGTAAATACCTTAGCACGCGCTTCACCGCTCGATGACAATACCGGGTTGGTGCTTTCTGAAAGCGCGCTAGGATAAGTACGGGTGCCAATATGTCCAAACGTGTCCGTAATGCCAGGTACAGCAGAGACCCGATCATCTGCTGATACAACTGGACTTCAAATGGGGACTTGTCCTCCTCCACATCAAGCGAGGAAAAGAAAGATTCTACCATTGGGCTTCGTGCAGGCTTGCTACATTCCAGTCCAAACCGACGTAACATGCCACTGACATACAGCGGCTGTGCTAGTTTTACACCTAACAGTTGGCCATTGGAGTCCATGTTCCAGGTTAATTCAACACCAAGATACATTCTGATACGAGTCTCAACACGTAGGTCATACAGAGACTTGAGCTCCTCCACTATGTGGGAACGTTGTTCAGCAGTTGGCGTAAATATAAGAAGGTCATCTACGTATACCAAGATGTATGCGTATGTGTTACCGGCTAATTTGCGCCTGAAGACACATGGTGCACTGGGTAACTCTTCAAAACCTATGCCTTTAATGTCTGTGCTGAACTTCGTATGCCATGCCAGATGAGCCTGCTTAAGCCCATATATAGCCTTTAGCAGTTTATAGCATCGTGACTTGAGACCAGGAATGCCACGCGGTGACATCACCCAAACGTCTTCCTTGAGGTCACCGTTCAGGAATGCGGTTTTAATATCCACCTGTGCAACAAACATCTGCATGCACAATATCAGGTACAGGAACATGCGAACCAAGTTGAACGAAACGACTGGTGCGTACGTCTCTAAGTAGTCCTGACCATATGTCTGGTGGTTGCCTCCAGCCACTATTCGAGCTCGAAATCGGTCAACGGAGTTGTCTGCGTCACGTTTCACCTTCAGAATGACATGCGTTGGTAGAGGCGCGGACTTTGGTGAGTCATCCGCAACCCATGTAGCCTTGTCTTTCAAGGATGTGAACTCCTCATCGATAGCATGTAGCCATTGCTCTCTTTCAGTTGGGGGTGCGGAGAGTGCTTCCTTGAGTGTGGGATCATCACTCGTGGTAACCTTAACCTCCGATTTGGCCGCGCCAGCCATATGCCACCAGCGTTGTGGTGCACGCCTAGTGCGACGAGGATAGCGTGACTGTGACTCAGAGTCGAGATTTGCTTGTTCAATGTTCTCTGCATCACTCTCTGACCCCTCTTCGTTGCCGGAATTGTGGTCATCAGTAACGATATCTGGTGGTGCAGAGTTAGCAGTCACGTTTACAGGTGCCCCAGAATGGTCTATGCTGCCATTTTCGGATTCTGAAATGACGTCCGCAACATCGTCAACATAAAATTCTTCAGAGCTGGTGGAGCCTACATCATCCTCAGAACTATAAGTCGCATCTGATGCACTCTCGTCATCCATATAATTGCTTAGATACGGTACACCAGGGAACCTAGATTCATCAAAGGTGACATGACGCGACCTTACTATTCGAGGAATATCGTCGTCACCCGATATTAGGACCTCGTAAACACCATGCTCAAGAGTCTGCAAGTACACTCCCTCAAGTGCACGAGACTCGAACTTGGTGCCCGGGTTCATTTTTAATACATATGCGGCACATCCAAATACTTTGATATACTTCAAAGAAGGCCTATTGTCAGTGACCAACACATACGGGGTCACGCCAGTGGTGGAATGGGGCACTCTATTGCGAATATAAATCACATGTTTCAGTGCATATGGCCACAAACAGTCTGGTAAACTTGCTTGAATCAGCAAAGCTCGGGCAGCTTCCCCCATAGTGCGATTGATGCGCTCCGCAATAGCATTGTGTTGTGGGGTATACGGAGGAGAAAACGATACGTCCTGAAGACCATTGTCGGGATTGTGTTGCAAAGCAATATACTCTTCTGCGTTGTCAGAGTGCAGTTTTCGAATAAGCACATGCTCTCCTCCAAGCTGTTTGAGCTTCTGCTTTACTCCCAAGAACACTTCGCTGATCTCAGTTCTGTGCACCATGAACCCAAGGACTGCATATCGTGAGTGATCATCGACAAATCCGGATGCATACCGGAATCGGTCGGGGAAGGATGGCACCAACTGATGATTATAATGTTAGTTGGGCTACGGCGCATCTGTAGAACAAAGAAAGAAGAAAAAGAAGCAGTGAAGGTTGCCAGTCTTGGGGCGAGTTTACTTGGTAGTGCAACTTCAGCGTGTTATATAGCACCTCTACGTCACACTACAACTACAAGAAAACCCTATACCACTAAGTGGGGACACCCAATACTACCAATCATAAACAAACATAACACAATAAGGGTTGCACACACTGATTACAGCCAAGTACAACCATGCATAACAACATAACAACACATTACAACAATGCAGACCAAGTGAACCAAGTAGCCAGCAACGCACAATAAGTGAACCGGACACGCCAACAATGTGCCAGCATGTTGCAGCACTGTATAAACACTTACTCGCATCATCATGACAATGACAAAGCACAAATACACATGCCACCGCATCCATGTACATACCCTAGGTGTGTTGCGTGCATGGCACGTGCCTGCTTGTACAACTGCACACATGACACACTTCCATATACCTGTAAACCACATGTAGCCACACATATTCTTCAGTACCATACCCATTCACCTTATGCCAAGTGGCCAGTTCCGTGCCAAGAGCCCATAGAATGCATAACACTTGTAACCAATACGTTGCATATGAGTGTTTGCAGTAGCCAATCATATGCCCGTTTCACGTTGGGTTTGAGAACACACGCATGTGCGCTTTTGTAAAGCAGGTCCCAAAAACAGCCCTCCGTTATATGAAACTTTGTTTTCAAGTGTTGCACCATGATGTCCCAGTACTACCCGGCACTCGACTACGTGCTAACATCAACACTCCTCCTCGAGTTCCTGGGTCAGACCAACCCTATCCATGATCAACTGTGCCATAGCAGGACTAAGTGGTTTAGTGAGTATGTCAGCATCATTGTCCTCACTTGCCACATATTCCACAGTTATCACCTTGCTTTTGACCAAGTCTCGGATAAAGTGTATCTTCACGTCAATGTGTTTGGCACGTCCGGAGGGGCAACGCTCACCAATGGCCCATTCAATCGCACACTGGTTGTCTGAGCGTAGTGGAGTACTCTCAGTAACCGGTATTCCACATTCCTCAAGTACTCGAGATATCCACATTAGCTCTTGACTTGCCATCACTAATGCGTAATACTCGGACTCGCCTGTAGACAATGCCACTGACGCCTGCTTACGCGCACCGTAGAAACAAGCACATGACCCAAGTTTGATCATAAAGCCAGACAAAGACTTGCGATCAGTGGTGTCACCAGCGTAATCAGAGTCTACATAACCATTGAGCAGCAGGTTACCAGGTTGATAAACAAGTCCATGGTGAGTAGTGCCACGTAAATACCTTAGCACGCGCTTCACCGCTCGATGACAATACCGAGTTGGTGCTTTCTGAAAGCGCGCTAAGATAAGTACGGGTGCCAATATGTCCAAACGTGTCCGTAATGCCAGGTACAGCGGAGACCCGATCATCTGCTGATACAACTGGACTTCAAATGGGGACTTGTCCTCCTCCACATCAAGCGAGGAAAAGAAAGATTCTACCATTGGGCTTCGTGCAGGCTTGCTACATTCCAGTCCAAACCGACGTAACATGCCACTGACATACAGCGGCTGTGCTAGTTTTACACCTAACAGTTGGCCATTGGAGTCCATGTTCCAGGTTAATTCAACACCAAGATACATTCTGATACGAGTCTCAACACGTAGGTCATACAGAGACTTGAGCTCCTCCACTATGTGGGAACGTTGTTCAGCAGTTGGCGTAAATATAAGAAGGTCATCTACGTATACCAAGATGTATGCGTATGTGTTACCGGCTAATTTGCGCCTGAAGACACATGGTGCACTGGGTAATTCTTCAAAACCTATGCCTTTAATGTCTGTGCTGAACTTCGTATGCCATGCCAGATGAGCCTGCTTAAGCCCATATATAGCCTTTAGCAGTTTATAGCATCGTGACTTGAGACCAGGAATGCCACGCGGTGACATCACCCAAACGTCTTCCTTGAGGTCACCGTTCAGGAATGCGGTTTTTAATATCCACCTGTGCAACAAACATCTGCATGCACAATATCAGGTACAGGAACATGCGAACCAAGTTGAACGAAACGACTGGTGCGTACGTCTCTAAGTAGTCCTGACCATATGTCTGGTGGTTGCCTCCAGCCACTATTCGAGCTCGAAATCGGTCAACGGAGTTGTCTGCGTCACGTTTCACCTTCAGAATGACATGCGTTGGTAGAGGCGCGGACTTTGGTGAGTCATCCGCAACCCATGTAGCCTTGTCTTTCAAGGATGTGAACTCCTCATCGATAGCATGTAGCCATTGCTCTCTTTCAGTTGGGGGTGCGGAGAGTGCTTCCTTGAGTGTGGGATCATCACTCGTGGTAACCTTAACCTCCGATTTGGCCGCGCCAGCCATATGCCACCAGCGTTGTGGTGCACGCCTAGTGCGACGAGGATAGCGTGACTGTGACTCAGAGTCGAGATTTGCTTGTTCAATGTTCTCTGCATCACTCTCTGACCCCTCTTCGTTGCCGGAATTGTGGTCATCAGTAACGATATCTGGTGGTGCAGAGTTAGCAGTCACGTTTACAGGTGCCCCAGAATGGTCTATGCTGCCATTTTCGGATTCTGAAATGACGTCCGCAACATCGTCAACATAAAATTCTTCAGAGCTGGTGGAGCCTACATCATCCTCAGAACTATAAGTCGCATCTGATGCACTCTCGTCATCCATATAATTGCTTAGATACGGTACACCAGGGAACCTAGATTCATCAAGGTGACATGACGCGACCTTACTATTCGAGGAATATCGTCGTCACCCGATATTAGGACCTCGTAAACACCATGCTCAAGAGTCTGCAAGTACACTCCTCAAGTGCACGAGACTCGAACTTGGTGCCCGGGTTCATTTTTAATACATATGCGGCACATCCAAATACTTTGATATACTTCAAAGAAGGCCTATTGTCAGTGACCAACACATACGGGGTCACGCCAGTGGTGGAATGGGGCACTCTATTGCGAATATAAATCACATGTTTCAGTGCATATGGCCACAAACAGTCTGGTAAACTTGCTTGAATCAGCAAAGCTCGGGCAGCTTCCCCCATAGTGCGATTGATGCGCTCCGCAATAGCATTGTGTTGTGGGGTATACGGAGGAGAAAACGATACCTCCTGAAGACCATTGTCGGGATTGTGTTGCAAAGCAATATACTCTTCTGCGTTGTCAGAGTGCAGTTTTCGAATAAGCACATGCTCTCCTCCAAGCTGTTTGAGCTTCTGCTTTACTCCCAAGAACACTTCGCTGATCTCAGTTCTGTGCACCATGAACCCAAGGATGCATATCGTGAGTGATCATCGACAAATCCGGATGCATACCGGAATCGGTCGGGGAATGATGGCACCAACGGACCGATAATGTCCGAGTGCACCACGTCCCCAACCTGCTTGGCTCGTTCAAACTTGCCCTGAAATGGCAGTTTTATGCGCCTTGGCAAGGCGGCATGGTCGACATACCTCCTCCATGCCCTTGATGTTTGGTACACCGCGACGTGAGCATGAACTCTTTGAAGGTCATGTTCATTCATATGTGCCAGTCGGCGGTGCCACAATGAACTAGTTGCGCTCGTCGGTAGCAGCAAGCACCGTGGATGTGTCCGTATGGTCGATTGGGTTTGGCAGGGTGTATAAACGGAGCGATGATGACGAGTCCCATGCCCGACCTCAAACCCATCTTCGTGTTGTAGGCGTACTTCCTTATCACAAAACAGTGAGTGGATACCTTTGTCAGCCAACCGCCCTACAGAAACTAGGTTTATATCCAAGATTCGGAACGAGCAGCAACATTAGACAACCTAAGATTGACATCCACAAACGGTAATACCACATCTCCTTGTTGCGTGGCAGTGACCGTGGTGTTGTCAGCTAGTTCAATTGTCCTATGTGGTATGTCGAACATTGTGGTTGGGACGAACGCCGACACCGAACAAAAAGAAATGAGACGTAGCGCCACTGTCTGCATATGTGTCAATGCACTCATTAACCGGTGGTACCACTGATGACTTTTCACCTGCGACTCCAGCAATCTCAAACCTTGGATGCTTTCAGCGATGACTTGGCGGAACGTTTAGGCTTTTCGACTGCATTTAGCCTTAGCTGATCCAAGATAGCTTGTGGTAAATGGTTGTCAGGATTGTCCGGATTCATTGTGACAACGGTCCTGGGTGTGTCCATCGCGGTCACAAAAGGTGCAGTGGTACCCATTTTTGTTTCCAGCAGCATATGCACGACCAGTGGGGTCGTTCACAGTGGTTGAATCTGATGCGTTACCATCATTCTCAATACCATTTGATAATTTGCTGTGTCCGCTAATACGGGAACCACCCCTGTTCTTGTTCTTCTTGCGATTGCGCCGCTCTACCAGAACTGCTTGACCCCATTTGACGAGCATTATATTCATCAATTAGGGTTGTTGCTACATAGTCCCAGGTCAGTTCCGAGATCTCCTTGGTCCTCAGTGCTGCTGCAGTTGATTCCAATGAGCAGTTGGGTCAATAGATGCCAGAGGCATAGGTGCCCTTGTGAGACTCTGGTATGGCGGCATCTTTGCCCATGCGGTCCAGCTGCGAGAACAGAGAGGCAAACTGGTCCACGAATTCGGACATGTTTTGGCCATTATACGACATTCTGAACAGCTGAGTCTGCACGGCTATACGAGACACTGTCCTGTTTGAGGCATATCGCGCATCAAAGTAGTTGAAGCATGCGACCGGGGTCATCATCCACATCCATAACTACACGCAACGGGGCATCACCAAGTGCACAAATGATGATTGCACATGCCTTTTCGCGCTTTGCGAGTGTACGGGAGGGTGTCTGGGTAGCACTAGAACCAGACGCTTGTGTCATTATTCCACTACATGACTCCTCCGAACTTGACATAACGACATTCCAGACACCTTTAATACGACATGCAGCACGTAGACGGTGTCTCCATAGGGTGTAATCTTCTCCCCGCTTACCGTGGAAGCGCGGGATCTTCACACCAGAAGTGGTTTCTGACTCAACTTCGGAGTCTGACATGGTTCCAGAACGAGTTCAGTAACCGAAATTAGAACAAACAAGGTACGAAAATGAAGCAGAGTGAGAGGACTCGATGCTTAGAATCGCTATCAGAATAGACGAGAGGGCTGTTTTGGCGGTACAGCTTTGGACTGATAGCGGATGTCACACTATGTGGGTGATGCTGGAGTGGATTATACTCAACACTTAACAGCGAGGGCGCCAGCGGAGACCGTGTAACCAAGTCTCAACGCTCGTCCAGACGCGTCTGGTACGCGAATCACAGGCGGATTTCGGGTTCTCGACGCCTGGAGTATACTCACGAGCAGCTCTGAAGCACACTCGGAAAGGAAACTAACTTCGTAAAAGCGGGCGCACTGACGGGAGAAACTACCTCCGCTACCCTAAGGGTTGAACCCCTGGACCCTGGTAACTCTCTCCAGGTGAGGTACGAAATTCTTCGTGACCTACCCTGTTCTGCGCACTTCAGAACGAGGGGCTTTATAATCCCTACGTGTCGTCCCAGGGAGGTTAGTAGCTGTCGCGATAAGCGTTCACCAGTTAACCCCTGCTAGACACTTGCAGGAAAAATAGCGCGGTCTTCCTTGTGCGCTGAAGCACAGATGCAGGGATCGGAACAGGCGCAGGTCGGCTTACCAGAGAAGGGGTCTCTGAACGCTTTGCCTACTTTCACCACAA
>NBIV01000279.1:0-93850 GCA_003194525.1 Gracilariopsis chorda
CACCAACACCGCTATTCAGCAGGCTTATCCTCGCTTTGCGAGATACACGCCAGCGTGCTGGAGAGACCGAGACCGATTACTCGGTGCGCCTTAACAAGGCTTTCCACAGATGTGGTAACGTATACCCCGCTGGGAGCGCAGTACCATGTTCATTGATGTTCTTGACCCGGCAATCCGGAGTTTAGTTACCCGTTATCGGGAGACAAGCGAAGATCACCTACCTCGAGCTGGTCCAACACGCTCGAGCGGAAGGGGATGCACTTCGTGCAAGAACTCGAACAATCGGTCTAAATCCGCCAAGGCGTTGTTGCTGGAAAGCGAAGCTTCCTCTCTCCCGCTCACCGCGGATGGAACCCTGGACAGGATTTGATACCGTGCATTTAGCGCAGGGGATGGTGTGTCGATACCCACCAGTGAGTTACCGTCAACGACGAGATGACCCATGATACGGGAACAGAAGATCCCGTTCTATACGGTGGTAACAGTCGGGTTCAACCCCAACGACTCCCGTTTTCAAACGGTCAATCCCGTTATCAACGGCCTGGATGGACTGACACCCGCCCTGCGTTCGCTTCTCCGATACTCGGAATAATAATCCGCGTGTCGCGGTGCTGGCTCACATTTGCCACCTGTGCTATGCCCATGGCCATACCTCTCCTCAGTGTATTGTTCACTGAAGGATATGGCCAAGGTGGTGGCAAATTATGAGGCCCTCACTCCAGAGGAGAAACGTTCCGTCCCGACGGCTTCCTACCTCCGTGCTAAAACGGACTTTTTCTCACGCCCTACCACAGACCCCGCGTGCGCGGCAGCTTCATACACCCCGATTCGGGAGATCACGCAACCATCCGTTGCAACCCCCGCTTATGCGGATAGAAACCCCCGTCAACGGATGAAGCACTCGTTGTCGAGGAAACCAACCCACCGCCGAAGGCGGAAAAACTAACTGAGGGAGTCTCCCCTTTGGGAGAGCGTCCTCAAAAACGAGGCTGTTGGCGCCCGAGGCGTCCTCGCCTCGCTCCCCGGTGAAAGTCCTCTCGAGGAAAGACACCGCTGACGCGGACTCTGCGCACCTCGGTGTGTTGCGTCGCCCGTGGATACGGAGTAAAAATCCCCGGATTCCCGGTAGAGTCTTGGTCTGGCCAAGCGCAATTATAAGGTCTATGCCGACCTTGGCCTTGACCCCAGTTTATGGTGAGGTTTCTCACCGTCCTGGATACAGGTGCAGGCCCCAACTTTGTCGTGGAATCATTGTTACCCCCGCTTGTGCGGTCGCGTATCCGCTCTGACGCGGTCCCCGACATTTCGGATGCGAACAACAATCCGTTACAAACGATGGGCACAGTGGACCTCGTCGTGAGACTTGGTACATCTGTGGTGAAGTTGGACTTCATCGTTTGCCGTTCACTGGCAGCACCAGTCATACTGGGATGTGATTACTGCGACAGATTTGTCGACGCAATCAGGCCCCGCCTCAGGCGTGTAGAACTTGAAAACGGATCGTCGGTTCCGATTGTTCGCCGCCCGCTAAAGCGGTCCTCTCGGAAACAAGTTCCGCTCCCTGCTGCGCAGGAACCACCGCCCGCGTCCCGCGAGTCCACCAAGCTCCGCGTCGCTGCCTCGGTTTCTATACCGGCTGAGTCCCAAGTCTGGGTACAGGTAAATTCCCGTCAACACGGTCTTCGGGTTATACAACCCCTCGCCTCGTTGTACGAGAAATCCCAGCTGGCGCTGGCTAATGGAATTGTCTCCATTTCCCGGATGTTCCTTTCCGGATATTGGTTGCCAACCTTGGCAAACACCCCCAGTATCTGGTCAAACACCAAGTAATTGGGAGTGTAACCCCCCATCCTATGGGAATGCTGCCAACGAAGATGACAGCCGCCGATTTACTCGGAGTTACCACCTCTTCTGAGGAGTTCACCCCGCCGTCCGAAGACGTCAAGTCTAAGGAGGGGGAGGAAACCGCTACTTCAGCGTCGAACATACCGAGTAACTCGGAATTGCGAACCACACCTGTTCCACAGGACAATGCTCCATCGAGCAATGACCGGATTGATCCGGAAAAAGCACTTGAAGCGCTGGACTTCAGCCACGTGCCAGAGTCGCACCGCAACAAACTCCGTACTATGTTACGGGAATTCACCACAATGTGGGATGGCTCGCTTGGCGAGATTGATGCAACGGAACACCGGATCGATTTAATCCCCGGTGCGCGACCGGTTGCACAACCCCCTTACAGGGCAGGTCCGAAAGCTCGGGAAGAGGAACAGTCCCAGGTGGACAAGATGCTCCGCGCAGGTGTGATTGAGCCCGCTCAATCGCCCTGGGCATCCCCAGTTGTACTGGCTTTAAAGGCTGACGGAACCTGGAGGTTCTGTGTCGACTACCGCCGGCTCAATGCCGTGACTGTTAGGGACACGTACCCCATCCCTCGTATGGACGAGTGCATTGACTCCCTTGGAGACGCCACCGTGTTCACGGCCCTTGATGCCAATTGGGGATATTGGCAAGTACCTGTCAGACAGGAGGATCGCGACAAAACCGCATTCACCTGCCATGCAGGAACGTACCGCTTCAAGCGGATGCCATTTGGGTTAACCAACGCCCCCGCCACCTTTCAGCGTGCAGTAGATATTCTACTCAACCGCTTTAAGTGGCGGAGTTGTCTGGTCTACCTTGATGATATTATCATCTTCTCCAACTCGTTGGACGACCATCTCACTCACGTCCGAGACGTGCTGACCGTACTCCGCGATGCGGGAATTACCCTCAAGTTGAGGAAATGCGAGTTTTTCACAGATACTGTGAAGTATCTGGGTCACATTATCCGTCCTGGACGGTTAGCGATCGAGAAAGCTCGAGTCAAATCCCTCGTTGAGGCGAAAGAACCCCGTACTCAAACGGAACTGCGCTCCTTTCTGGGGCTGGTCAACGTCTATCGACGGTTTATCCCGAACTTTTCGGATACTGCAGCGCCCCTGAACGCGTTGTTGCGAAAGGGGAACCCCCCAAAACTGGGAACATTTACGCCCGAGCAATCGGAAGCCTTTAACTCCTTGAAGGAGGCTGTCACATCAGCACCAATCCTACATCTCCCAAAACTTGGATTGCCATACTCCGTAGATACGGACTCGAGCGACTACCAAGTCGGGTGTGCTCTTTTTCAAACCACCCCCGAGGGGAACGACACCCAATTGGTTATTGGTCGCGCTCGCTCAATGTCCATGAGCGGAACTACTCCGTATCGGAGAAAGAGTGCCTCGCCGTCGTATGGGCGATGACCACTCTGCGCCCCTACCTTATGGAGTCCATTTCACCGTGTACACGGATCATTCCTCACTGAGGTGGTTAATGAATATCTCCGACCCGTCGGGACGCCTCATGCGCTGGAGACTCCGCCTCGCGGAATATGACTTCCAAGTCATTTATAAAAAGGGCGCGCAGAACACCCAAGCCGACGCTCTGTCGCGTTTACCCACAAGTGGGGAGGCACTCCAACGGAGGATGATGAAGTCCCATGTTTCATGGCAATGGACCCGGATGATCCGGAATGTGCCGTCGAGGCTGAGCCAGAAAACTGGGACGAAGATGCTGACTTCGACTACCTACTCGCATCGCGAGATGATTCTGAGAAACCCATACCGGGAAATTATGTACCGGTTTGAGACCGAGGAAATGATCCGAGAACAATTCGGGGACCCCTTCTGTACAAGGATACGTGCACGCCTCAACGGCGGAGAGAACCTCCCCTTCGGGGTGAACGACATTGGTTACCTCGTGAGGACCGTCGAGGCTACCCCACAAGTTGTGGTACCGCACACGCTACAGAAGCGGATATTGCACCTTTCGCATTACCCGAAACTCGGGGGACACTCCGGTGGGAGGAAGCTTTATCTAACCCTTCGCAGGGATTTCTACTGGCCCGCCATGGCGGTTGATTGCTACGCTACGGTGCGGTTTTGCACGCAATGCGCGAAGAACCGGGTCAAACTCCGGAAGCACTCCAAACGGATGAAGCTATTCCCCGCCAGGGCGCCGCTCGAGTTTGTCGCAATTGACATTCTCGGACCATTGCTCTCTACCAGGAGAGGCAACAAGTTCCTACTCGTTATTACGGACAGGTTCTCGAAATTAGTTCGGACAGTCCCTCTAAAGAGGATTACCGCCTACACGGTCGCTCACGCCTTTGTGCGGCATTGGGTGTTTGCCTACGGACCTCCTTTGGAGCTACTTTCCGACAACGGGAAACAGTTCGCATCGCGATTTTTTCCAGGACGTCTGTCGGATACTGGACGTGAAGAATCTCTTCACGACCACGTATCATCCCCAGTCTAATGGGCAGGTCGAGCGTTTCAAACCGGACAATGCTCGCAGCTCTCCGTGCTTACACGGCTGACCACCCCAAGACTTGGGATATCTACACGGATGCCGTGACCTTTGCGTACAATACGCAGGTACACCGGACTACCGGAATATCCCCTTTCGAGTTGGTCCTTTCACGGACACCCCCGCCAATGGCGTTGGAATCCCAACCTACGTTGGACGCGTTCCCTTCTGTGAAGGATTACCGCCAGAAGTGGAAAGCATGGCTGACCAAGCTGGTACCCGCAGCGCGGAAGGCGATGGACCACGCCCAAGCCGCCTACAAACGGAATTTCGATGCTCGCTTGCGAGGAGGCAAACCGGAACAGATCAACTCCGGGGACTTCGTATTCGTCCGCAAGGAGTACTACAACCCTGAAAGGGAGAAGCACCATAAGCTCTCGCTTGTGGCGGATGGTCCTTTCAAGGTTATCTCCGTCACGACGGACACGGTGGTTGTGGAAATGGGTGACGCGCATGAGCGGTTATCTCGCGATCGCATCGTGCTAGCTCCGCCACCCTCGACTGAGGCTGCACCAGCTACGCTGGACCCTACGCTGGAATATGGCTCTGCATCCGATACATCGGTGGTGAGACGGCCTACCGTGCTACCACACCCCTCCCGGGGACTCTCAGACCTACCGACCCTGTCGGACTCACCGGCTCAGCCGGGTAATTCGGGCCTCTCTGTGCCCGCCCCTATGGCGCGAATCTACACCCGCCAGGCGGGGCATGTTATCCCTTATCCCGCCGCTCCGTCTCAGGAGGGGGAGGAGAACACTCGTTTTCGAGGAATGAGATCGCCGTCGCAACGGGAAACACGCCGTACCATACGGACAACTGACCGCGGAGCACGGAGTATCTCACGCGACACTAATCCCCCGTCCTCGGGCAGCGCTGTGCAACAGGAACCAGACGCGCAGGTCCCGCAAAGGCGGCAAATACACCGTGTTACACGGGAAGCTGAAACGCAGCTACCGCACACCCCTGTCAGGGAAGGATCCCCGATACGGGAGTACGGCGACAATCGCCCTCAATCCCCTGAGCAGGGAGATGCCTCAAAGCCGC
Organism: Gracilariopsis chorda; assembly: GCA_003194525.1. Taxonomy (NCBI): domain Eukaryota; phylum Rhodophyta; class Florideophyceae; order Gracilariales; family Gracilariaceae; genus Gracilariopsis; species Gracilariopsis chorda. The sequence goes on from NBIV01000279.1 coordinate 5,434, forward strand.
CATTGGCGGAAGTCCCCGCGGAAGCGGTTCAATCAGGTCGCTCAGACCCGCGCCCCGCGGAGAAGAGGCGCCCAGATACACCAGCGCCGCTGGGAAATACCCACACCCCTATCGGGGAAAAGGGTAGCCAAGCCGCATCCGAAGCTTCAGGCCCTGGCGCGCAGCGCTCGGAAACGCTCCTCGTCGCAGACGGAATCGAAGCCCCCGTTCCGGGGAATAATTTGCGCCAACTACCGCAACGCTGCGGCGAAGAACCGAGGAACTCGGGAAAAACGCGCGCCATCGCACGCTCGAAACCGGTCGTACCGGACGCTGCTCCTCCTCATGGAGACGGTGCACCGCACTTAGCGGCCAGGCCCCTGAAAAGGGTGTCATCGGCACCTGCCCGGCACCCCCCAAAGGGGAATTTTGACCAAAATACCGGTGTACCGGAGTTAGCCTTAGGCAACCCCCCAGTAGCCGGGGACACCACGGCGCCGCCGGAACGTACGGTGCAGAGCGCTCGTGCGCCTGGCAGGGAGGCGGTTTGCCATCCAACCACCGTGCCGCACGGGACCCCCCAGGGGATCGTGGAAACGCCGATTCCGCAGGAGCGGTCATCTTCCCGCAAACTCGCGGTTCGTGAGTTCAACCGCGAATGCGGAGTTCAAGTCCCCCGCCGGTTGGCGGTTCGCCTGGCCTACCGTGAAGACGGGAACAACGACACCCCAATGGGGAATGACTTGCCGGGGAAAACCGTGACACCACATACCCTCTTGAGGGATATTTTCCCGCATGAGCAGCGGCCACTAGGACAGCGCACGGCAACGTCGGAGTTATCGCCGAACACCCTGCTAAGGGACATTATACCGCACCGCGGACAACCCTCGCAAGGGAGTACAACCACCACCCGGCACGGCCGGCAGGTCTACGAACGAGAGTTCGTAGTAGACCGACTTGTCGGACACACCTGGGACCAGGATGGTATTCTACAATACCGCGTCCGCTGGTACGGGTACGACCCCAGTGGGGATACGTGGGAGCCAATTGAACACCTCCCACGGTCGCAGATCGTGCGATACCACCGTCAAACGGGAACTGCAGCCCCAGCCACGCTGGTTAATGCCCAAGTTGGGTAACGTTGCCGCGCGAGCGGAGGGCAATGAGAAAGGATAGCAAGGGAAAGTCCGTCTAAGACGGGGAATGCTAATTGGAAATCACCGTTCTAAACGGGAAAGTTTATTCAGGGGAGCAGCTAGCTCCTCACGATACTACACTACACTAACTGGCATAGCCAAGGAAAGAATACCAGGAAAACTGGAAAAAAGGAGCTCACTCTTCGCCGTTGCCCGGGGCGTAACCCCCAGCAAGGCGGTAGGCCAACGCGTCCGCCATGGTGGTGACATCCCCCGATACCTCGGCAGCGCTAAGACCGGCACCCCGGAGAAAACGCGCGATGATCTCGTTTTCATTCGCCGTTACCCCGCTGGGGATAGAAGGTCCGGCACTCGCCGCCGAAGGGTCAGCAGCCGGCTCGGCCGGAGGTACCCCTCCTGGGGAAGCTTCCGCGCTAGCGCCGGTGTCCTCTACGTCCATCTCCCCGGGCTCTTCCGGATCGTTATCGACCATTGGGTCATCCCCGCCGTATGCGCGGTAGTAATCGTCAGAATCGACGTACCCCACCGGGTGGTCTTCCGGCACATGCCGGGGCGCATCGCGAAGTTCGCGCGCCTCCTCGGAGGAAATTTCCCGGAACTCCCAGGGGTCGAAGTAGATAAAATCACCCGCAAGGGCGGTGTTTCTACCCAGTCCCGGGCCACCGGTGTTACCGCTGCCGCCATCCAGACGACCGCTTTGCTCCAGCGGGACCTCACTCCAGCTAACGCTGTCGATGTACCCAAGTAATTGGAGGACCTCTTCATTGTTGGCCTGGCCCCAAGGGGGATGCGAAGATCCAGGTTTCGGATCGCTGCCCGCACACGCGGTTGAAGGAACCAGAGACGATACTGGTCGTACGCCTCGTTGAGGATATAAGCCGCACTGCGAGCCGCCCACTCCGTAGCCACTACGGACCACAACCCCGACCGGGGATCCTGCATGAGCAGCGAACCGAGGTACGTAAGTACCGGCGGGAGTTCTATGTAGCACCCCCGGCAGGCTTCATGGAAGCGCCACCACTCGGGAAGTGCTACATACCGACCTAGTCGGTGAGGCGGCGCAATCCGCTCTATCTCCACGTTCTGATACGGGATAAAGTACCCGAATCGGGATCGCCAACGCCGCTCGTAGCGGATGAAGTTTTGGAGAAAGTTAGACCGGTATTGCCGGGGAAGGTACCTGAACTCCGCCCGAATAATCGGTCGCTCCCAGCAAAGGGCCTCTTGCCGCGCTGCGGGGAAATTCCTCCAAGCGAGGGTCTCGAGGCGGAACAGGTTCTCGCCGTACCCAATCTCCCCGCGAGTGCGGAAGTAGCTAATGTCGAAGCCAAACTCTGGTGGGACCGGTACATCGAACGGAGCCCGGCTCTGCCGTTGGTACGCCATGCGCGTCAGCGCGGTCTGCGCCGCAGCGACGGTCTCGCCCGAGTTTCTTCGGAGGTGGTGACGCGGAATCGCAATCCGGTGACGCCAATCCCACGATGTGGTGACTGCTCTGGGCAGATCCCCCGGAAGGGTGTCTGAACCATCCGCATAAGCGGTGACCAACCCCTCATTGAGGACAGCGACCGGGTGAAACCACGGGGCAAGGCGCAGGCGCGACGCGTGATTCCGATTCATCGGGTTGAGCCCCACCAGGGTGTTGTAGGTTGGCCAGTTGGACACCGGAGTGGTCCCGGAGGACACCACCGAAGGTGGTAGTGCGAAGGGATGGTCGGCTCCAGCAGCCGTATTTCCCGGTTGTACCGGATTTCGATCGCCCTGAGGCAGGGGAACTGACCGGAAACCGGTGGTGTATCGCCCGAGAAGTCTCGGAGGTTGGCTGTGGTTGTTGATGTTGTTGTCGTCGTTCATTTCTCCCTTGTCGAGGGTGGCTGTTGTTGTCGTTTGTGTACTTGAGGACTCTGGTGCAGAGGAATTTACCGGAGAACCGGAGACAAAGCACTTGCTTTTATCACCCATTTTCGTCTGGGAATCCTCCGCGTCCGCGGTCGTTTTCCCGTCTTAGGGGGGGGATATGAAGTGCAACGCCCTCAGGGAGGGATTCTTGGTACTTGATTGTTTTCCCGATATTATCGGTTGTGTAGTGTGTATATGAACTACGCCCCACTACGGTGGGTATGGACACGTGGGACACGGTTTTGGGTCAATTGGCGGTTGGCCACAGTAGTGGATGTTGCCACGGAATGTGGAGTATTTTAGTTAATTTTATTTATTATTTTCACACCCATTTCTGGGAAGCTAGTACTTAGTGCGACGGCGCACTGCCGTTGCACCAGTAAACCTTCCCCAACAAGGGACCCCAACCTGGGGAATTGGCTCTGAGCTTTACCGCCTCCGCGTGTTCTCAACTCCTCCTTGGAGGGAAGCACCGTAGTGTACGGAAGTTCACCCCCCTTGCACATCTAAAGGAGACCCATCATTGGGAGTACTAATTGTTCCAATCATATTGGTGTTTCGCCCTGTATAGGGAGTCCCGTCCACCGGCATCGCCGTATCTACTCGTCGCTCTCGCGACCCACTCGTCCTTCCTCTTTCCCCTTTTTAGGGTAGCACCTCCCGCTATCCGCGGCCCTCGTGTGCGCATCCGCTCACACACCCCCACTTACGTGGAAACATACCTCTACTGAGGATCACGCCCCGCTCACGCGGATACCGATTCTTCGCCTTCACCTCCCTGCGCGAGTCGCGACAGGTGTCCCTGGTCTTACAAACCGGCTTCGCCGTGACACCTCTGGGAGGGCTCTACCCAACTGGGTTCACCTCGTGAGAGGAAGATCCCGGACGTCTTTCGGTGTTTTTCCCCTTTGGGGCATTGCACCACACAACTGTCCCGCGCAGAAAAAGTTGGATTGCATATCTACAACCAAGCAATCCAATGTCCTTCCGTGTTCTTCGTAAATGATTGCTATAAATGAAAGACAAATGGGGAACTGCCTTTAAATCATGTAAATGTCCACTGAAAAAGACTGAAAGTCGATACGTTGCAGCAACTGCCGTTCTAGCACCTGTTTGTTCTCGTTCAATCGACCGACCTGCATCGTTAACCAATTGACGGGCACGACCACACAGAGCTTTGCATTGACCACAGCGGAATGCAGCACGTTTTGAATCACAGTAACTGGAACATAAATCTTCAAATACAAGTTATGACGTGGTATTACAGTAGGTGCATATTGATATAGAAACTCGGGAACAAAATAATTGTTGATAGAAGACTCTGATTTCTTCCCACCTTCAGATTGTACTGTCATAGCTGATGGAAGAGTGAAGCGCTCACCGGGAAACAGTTCCAGCGCTGCCGCATTATGTTCGTCGACCAACTGGCTTATGGATACGATGAGCATTTTGCTGAGATCCACATCCTCTTCGCCTCTTGTTTTGAGCCACTTCCACAGGAATTGATAAGCGGTTTGCATGTCTCCGGTGAATCTGAGTGGTATTGCAGCGTTTTTGTAAATGATTTTGTATGCATTAGAACTTAGCAGCGATGCAAATGCTGGATCATCAACTTAGCGTACTTGGTCTATGACTTACAGCACTTGAACCAAACACAATTTCAATAGATCACTCTTCCATGGCAGCCCTTTGGGAATTTTTTTTGTACACTCGTCTCACATTTCCACTCGGCTCAGCCACCATGGATACCTGCGGCACAACTGCAAGCAGCTGGGAGTAGTCTCTGGGTATAACGATGGTCAAGCCCCCAAACGGAGGTGGTATTTCCATTTCACTGCAGCTAATATCTTTGAGCAACGCATATATGAGTTAAAAGCGCATTCGTGAGAGCATGGACGCCTTATCCAAGACGAGGAGTTGTACCTTGCGTAGCAGTTCTGTACTTTGAGATCGGGGACCATATATTGATAAAGTAGCTGCAGTGCTGCTTGTACTGTCCTTATCTGCTACATCCAGTCAAAGCAGGTTATGTAAAGTCGGTCAACTTCGTACAAAGATGCTGCAATGCCTATTATAGCAGTAAGTTCAGCGAGCATTCCTTCCGACTCAGCTTTATCGCTAAGGAGCTTGAGAACGTATTCTTTTTCGGTTCCTGCGGATCCTTGCACAAAGAAAATCTTTCCAGGAGTGCTTGTTGTAGTGCAATGCCCGGGCGACGGGTATCACCAAGAAGATGTTCGCGATCTTTTTCTCACTAGTTTAACCCAGTTGAAGAGCCGTTCCAGGGATGACATGACACAGTCGGTTGTATGCCGAGTTCATCCTTCACGACAAGCGCAGAAGGGAGGGCGAAGAAGCCAGCTACTGCGGTGTATCACTCCAACGAAGGAAAATATGTTTACACGGTGGCACAAACATGACAAGCGTCAGTATGAGCCGGGGTTAGCGGGATCTACCCGAAACAAAGAGCGAAGTGAAGAGTAATAAAGGAAAGGGAAGTTAAGATAAGGGGAACGGCAAAGATTCATTGAATTGGCTCCGTGAGTTCGTCAATACCGATTTATAAACCTTATACAAGGGCAAAACCACAAACAATGTTTAATATCCCTAAGATGGGTTACTTGGCGAGCAAGGGGTTTGAGCAGTCTGTAGGCAATAGGGTATTCCTCCAGGAAGGATTGGAGTACCACCGAATGCGCAAAAGCTCAGAGCCAAGATCCTTCGATGAGGAGCCGTGGTTGGAGAAGATTTACTGGGGCGACGGCCGCGAGGCCAGCGCGCAAAGTAGAGTACCTTCCCTACTGATATAACTAAATAAATGGATAAATAAATGAAGATATCAATATCATTCGTTGCCTATCTATCGTTTTTCACAAGTGCCACAACCTCCTCGTGTTCCACGTGTACTTTCGGCGTTCTGGGCCGACCGGAACTCATAAAAGACGCCACCCGTCTAGGGAAAAGTTATGTATGTACATCTCAACACCCCCCGTATTATAACGATATAGAAGAACATGAGGGCGGTGTTGTTGATTGACAGGAGGCGTTGCGCCTAAACTTCCCGTTGCACGAACCCTTCAGGGCATCCAATTTCCACTTTGGCACAACGCCTCCCCGCCAATTAAAACATTCAGCAGCAACAACAGCAGCACCACCACCAGCAAAGCTCAAATCTTATTGGCTGCATGGTTGCTGCTGCATGTAGACTGTGCCTGCTGTGTTGCAACGCAAAATCCGTGGAAATGGCGATGATGCTATTCAAATGAGTGCGACACGGTTACCGTGACGGCTCTACCGTATACGAGTTGGAACCGTACGAGTTGATGCCAATGAGATGGTTTACTGTGTGAAGTTTCACCTAGGAACGTATGAATCTAGAATGGATTGCAGGATGGGTGGACGCAGGATGGGTGGACGCCTGTGCGCGCGTGTGCGTGTGCGTGTGCGTGTGCGTGTGCGTGTGCGTGTGCGTGTGCGTGTGCGTGTGCGTGTGCGTGTGCGTGTGCGTGTGCGTGTGCGTGTGCGTGTGCGTGTGCGTGTGCGTGTGCGTGTGCGTGTGCGTGTGCGTGTGCGTGTGCGTGTGCGTGTGCGTGTGCGTGTGCGTGTGCGTGTGCGTGTGCGTGTGCGTGTGCGTGTGCGTGTGCGACAGCACCATGCTGTAGTGTTATGGTTTTACTTGGGTTGACCCCTCAGGGTGCCTGACACTGGCTTGGCCACGTGTGTGGACCTGAGAAGGTGCGCACTATTGTACTTCATTAATATATTTTATTATGGTAGTGTACCTACTTAGGTGAGCGCAACTTCGTCGTCGCGAGCACTAAATAAACTTAACCCGAGACTTCGGTCATTCATAACTGTTCAGTTTGACCTGTGGTATCCGGCTCTGGATTGTGACGTCGTTGAGCCGTGTACTACTCCTTGCGGAGGCATTCGGTTCGCTCAATTCACCCACTCGGTAAACCTACAGATACTCTTTTTTATAGTTGTCTTGTGACATTATCTACCGTGTGGTACTGGTATCGCCCCTCTATTGGGTAATTCTTCCGCTACATCTCGTGCATGTGCTCCCTCCGTCGGGTCTGTTTCCTCTTTCCGCACGACCCGCCGGGTGGTTTTTCCCCGTGCTCGGAAGGCACCCTTCACCGGGTATATTCTAAACCGCCACATCGCGTGGCACATCTGTCTCTGGTTTACCGTCTTTCTGGCTCCGGTTCACCTTAGTTTATCCACGTCTGTGGTCAATCCTAAATACCTACTGAGTTATGCCCATATTACAGGTATACAGAGGACTCTGTCACTGGGTCTGGCTCCACAGGGAGCAAGGCCCCGGACACCTTGAGTGTGATACCCAACCTTCGTGTTTTGCACTAGACCTGCTGTTGAGTGGCTGGCACTACCGTAAATGCCTGCAGTGCCAGCTAATCACAAGTACAGGGGATTGCGACACGTGGCTGGCAAGCTGTACGGCACCAGTGCAGTATACTGGATAGACGTATATACTGCCCTGACGCAGTTCCAAAAGCATCTCGCGTGCTGACCCTAACCACTACTTTTGCCTCCCATTCAGGCTTGGCCAAAAGCGCAGTGTCGTAACCTTTTGCTACTTTGGGCACTATTGCTGGTCTTGGACCTATGTAAGGCCAAGCTCCTGTGCAGGTCGTCATATAAGTAACTCACTAAGTACCACAGATCCGGGAAAGATCAGGTGCTCCTCTGTGGTATACTGGTCGTTTTACGGCAATCAAAGAAGTCTAAGAGTTTCCTGGACCTAATAACAGCTTGCTGTGCAGAGATGGGGATGGCCGCGATGTCGTGTCTCTTGGGGCCAGAAAGCACAAATGTTTGTGTGAGTAAATGCAGACCAATCTGTTCAACCGGACGCGGGTTAAACATCAAACGGCTTGAAAACCGATTGGGCGCACTCCGCCCCTCAAAGTCACACAGAAGTGTGTCGAGAGTCCCTGTGCTGCACATGAATGCATCGGTTAAATGTAATTCTTGCAGCAATTTTTTAATTGCTCATGCAACTAGGCCCGGTCGGTGCAAAGTCACAAACTGCAACCACGTTTTTCAGTTTCAATTTTTTTATGTTTGAAAAACATTCTGGAAGTCTGTCAAACGTTTTAGGGATTTAGAAAAATAGAATTGTTCTTTCTTATTCTTGGAAATTCCTATGGCGCGAGGAGGTCTACGTCCGAACTTTGGTGGGGCCAGGCTGAACTTTGGACATGCCAGGGCGCGTTTTGGAGGTACCGAGGCAGATTCTGGAAGGGTAAGACCCAAGTCGGGAGCGAGCAGACCCAATTCTGGAGATTTCAAAGCGAACGCAGGCGCTGCAAGGCAGAACGCTGGAGGTCTTTGGGTCAACGGGGGTGGGGCACAGCTAGGGATTGGACGAATTCGACGATTACCAGTTCCTCCCACTTCAGATGACTTGGAGGTTCATGAGAGCCGCGCACATGTGCGAGGGCTCATTGTTCCAGCCATGGAAGAAGACGGAACTACTCGTGCACTTATGTACGTCGCAATAGCAGATGGTGCAAACGTCACTTGGGCGAGTGTTTCCAGTACTACAGCACTAGCAATATCCTCACGATACCTAGATTTATCGAGTGCGTGAGAGGTATTCCATCTCACATTCCTGCGCCTCGGATGCGTCCACCTCTCCCACTGATGTCTGCAGAACAGATGCCCACTGCGATTGAATTGTAAGAGAATGAGATCTTTTCGCTCCTTCACAGCCAGCGGAGCAGCCTGCTCTGTCAAAAGCTGAACCAGAAGAAGAACAGGTGCCCGTTTCGATAGAAATGGAACAGGATGAGATCACTCCTGCTCCCTCACATCTGGCGCAGCAGCTTGCGCTGTCGCACGCTGAAGAACAAGAACGGATTCCCGCTCTTATGTTAATGGAAAAAGATGAGATCACTCCTGCTACCGTACAGTCCCAGGAGAAGCAGCCGTAGCAGCCACAGCAGCTGCAGGACACGACGATCATGCAGTTTGCTAGGCATCCTGAGCGAGGGCTCTATCGCGTATACTATGCTTGGCATTCCGTGACAGCTCAGGCGTAGAATGAACCATCTATCCGTGCAGGCGTGCCAGAGTTTGAGATGCTTCCCAATTCGGGTCAAAGGCGATGCAGAAGATGCGGAGAGCACTCACACACGATCTCCTCCTGCTCATGCCCAGACTGGAAATGGATAATTCAGAGCTGCAAGTATTGTAGTTTTGTTTTGCTGGGACCAGAGGTAACCGGAGTATGCTATGGAATGAAAAGAATGTCGGGATGGGGGTCACGTTCTGCAGAAGGCATGAAAACGAGTTGATTCACAGTCTGTATATTCTGAGAGGGATTCGCTCCCATTTTCTGAAATTGAATACACTCTTCGTGACGAGGCAAGCGTTCATGGACATTTACTATGCCACGGAAGGCGTTCCTTCTTTTCTAAGACTTGACGGCAGTGCCGCTCTCGCTCTCCTCACCCAGAACCAGAGCAACACGCGCAACAGCTTTCTGCCGGCCTTCCTTGGGTCCACCTCACTATGCACGTGCCAATGAGTTTGCGTTCATTCAGAACATCAACGTAAGAGATATCGTGCCCAAGTTGTACGATGTGATCCAGGCCATGCCAGAGGTAGTGTGCGAACAATAACGAACCGTGATTAGCACGCAACAACAACAACAAAATGGGAAGATTGCGGTGAATATCAGCGTGCCAGCAGCGGCACAAGGAGTATTCGTACGTGGATGCGAAGGAGCCCGAAGTGCGACGGTCAGTGCTACTCATGCAGGTGGAGGTTCTATCCCTGAAAATGCCCCTGGTGGGAGCCTGACGATGATGAGAACGCTCGTTGTGGATCCGCCGGGCCTATACCGAGTGGTCTCTCAAGTACCGCACTTGATAGAAGGCACCGTACCCGAAGAGCACGCCATAGTAACGGCTGCTGCTCTTTCTAATGATAATGGCGCTGGGGCGACCTCAAATGGCGCAAACAATGCGCAAGTGCACTACTGACTTCTAAAACCGGCATCCAAACTAGCAGAGAACGGCACCTTTTCTGTCCTCTGCTGGTACGGCGATGAGCATGAACCGTTTCACATCGCCGTGTTTCTGGATACAAGTACCTCCATAATTCAAAGCTCAGGTCTGCGTTTCAACGAGTGGAAGCTCCGAAACCTCACGTGGGCTGAGAACGCGAAAGGACGGCTGTAATCAGACAAAATTCTTCGGAACAGTGGCCCGTTGGTTCAGCAGTGGATGCTCTGCACTCACACAAGCATCGATTAGATGAGAATATACTTTTTGGAGAGAGAAAAACAGGCGCGCATGGTAAAAGAGCAGGAGATCCGACAAGTACAACAACAAATTGCCCAAGTGTCACCATCTGAGCTCGACCAAGTGGGACTTATCTTTCTGCGTGATGACTGAGTCAACTCATCAGCGTACGAGAAGAACCAGCGCATGGATATACAGGCAATCTTAGTGCAGAGAGGACTGCCAGCTCACTCCCTTACAATCACCATGAAAATCTGGCAAAAAGACATCAAGCTCCTTGGTATGGAAACTAGCAGTCGTAGCGCGTTTACAGCAAAGAGTGACCGCCCTCTACCGTTTTACCGACCTCATCTGACGGCAATATTGTATAACCAGCTTTCCAATCATTTCATGAAGGACTTGGAAAAGAACTCAGAGCACATCTCTGCAACGAAGTGCTTGGGCCTTGCATCAAAGCTGGAGTCTCAAGAGCGCAATTTCCCTCACCATAACATGCTTTTGTGGCTTAGGGGGAGTGCGATTGGAGACATTCATGTGATCGAAGAACTGATTCGTCCAGAATTGGCCCTTTTAGGTGAAGAAGACGTGTTGTGTGGCCTCATTCGGTCCATGCACAGGAAGCACCACTCTTCTTAGTGCCCGAATCGCGCTGGGCGTGCAAGTATGGATACGAAAGCAACATGATTGTGCCGGTGATTTACATGACGGCAAAAATCTCGTCAACTACCGCATCAGAAAGGCAGAAGACCTCACGGTTTTACCGTACAATCTAACTCTGATCAAGACGTACAGCTCGTATATAAACTTAGAAGGCACACAGGGAGGGAGTGCAGTGGCCTATTTGATGAAGTAAGGGTTTAAGCAGCCTAGATCTCAGGAGGTGGTGCTCAATGCGAGTGGCACTAATGAAGCAGGCATGCGGAATGAGCAGCAACAAGAGATGCAAGCGCAGAACGACATTCCTGGATACATGCGTGCGCGTGTGGTGGGCACTGTCAATGCAGCTTGGAGACTTTTTGAGCTTTGGTATGTGCACATCACACCAGAAGTAGAGTGACTAGCCATTCACTTAGAAGGAGAGTAAACGTTTCTGCTGAAAGGTTCAAATTATATCCATTCCGCATCACAGGTGTCTACGTTGGAGAAATACTCTGCAAGGCCTGAAGCATATGTAAACCTCGACTATCTTTAGTACTTTGAAATGGTGCATTGTATCACTCGCTTCCTGCACTTTTGCTTACTCAATATGATGGAGACGGCACTCAGGTGCCCACAGACGACTGCAAGCGGCTTACGTACGTCATAGAATGCACGGAAGGCGGGCAGTACGTCGCAAGGATCAGATGAGCGTCACCTCCTTCCACTGCGTGCTCTGCTCTTCTCTTGATGCTCTTGAATCATGGCTCGAGCTCTTTTGAAGACCCTAGGAATTTCAAGGGACAGCACTACGACATATATCGTGAAACTGCAATTGGAAGCGGATTGCTCGCAGACATAACCGAGTTTGATAATGCCTTTCATGAAGCGATGTAGATCCACATCACACCAGCATAGCTACGAATTTTGGTTGTTAAATTATGCCGGCAAGGCGCCGACCCAGAGAAAATGGCCTTCGAGCTGTTAGAATTAGTTATTATATACCTTTCTTTGAATATAGTTGGTTCTAGCATCAGTTTTAACGTACAAAAACCAGCTATTTTCATTCTACTCGATCTCCTGAAGAGATCGGTTACCCATTCGCCATGCCAAACTGGCCTCAAAGCCAAGTTGACATATTCGTGACACCCTGTCAGTATGACACGACAACATGTTCATGTCAGAGAAGTCTTGGTTCACCACGTGGACATATTGGCTCCAAGTACACGTTGCCTACTACCCATAACGTTGACAGACACTTCACAAGGAACAGCAGGGATCGAAAGGTCATGGACGATTCCCGAGGGAGTCGTGCCAAGTCATCACTGGCACCCTGGGTCCATGCCAGATCATCAAAGACCTTGTATGATGACAATTCATCAGCATTGATGGAATTTGGCAAGTCATCAAACGACTAGATCCGGCACTGAACCCGGTAAACCAGTCGCGTACGGAGGCTAGCCCGAACACCCAGCACCATACCGTTTAAATCGGACGAATTCTCATCGACTAGTGGCACTGATAGAACTAGACTAGAAACTCTATATAAACCCAGATGGAGGTTCTGAACTTCTAACTCGGATCATCACCATCGAGCTCCAACAAATTCAACCATTGCACATCTGTTCCTAACACAAGCACTGGGAGGGGCTATGTAGCGACATATAGACAGGCGATGAGCAGCAACGAAGCCAAAAGTGCATTGACATGTGCTGGTGATCTCAGAACAGCACGGTTGACGACTGCTTCGCGATCACAGCTTCTTCTTGCAATACCTACAGCAGGATGAGCCAGGGTTGACTGAGACGAATCGAGCTACAACAACTAGAGACGCGCGCGTGGTGCAAAATGGGTTAACGTTGCGGTCACGGTACGTGGCTTTACAATGTCCTCAAAGGCAAGTCATTGACATCTTTATTGCTCTATTGTAACAACGACAAGTGCTGCAAGAGCAGACAAACACTTCAGAAAACGTTTTCTTTGTGCAGGGATCCGCAGGCACTGGAAAGACATACCTGCTCAACCTCCTTCGGGATATCACCGAGTCAGAAGGCCGAAATGAGGACTACAACGGGCATTGCAGTAGCGTTGTACGAAGGGAGCCGCACTTTAAACAACCTGCTTGGACTGGGTGCAGCACATAAGCACAGCACAAGCCGCAGTACAGCTACTTTGTCCATTTACGGTCCCTGATCTCAACTTGCAGAACTGCTACGCAAAATACAACTGTTCGTCTTTTGTAAGTAGGCTATGCTCTCACGAACCTCTTTGAACTCATGGATGCCTTGCCCAAAGATGTTCGGTGCTGTGGAATGGAAAACCAGCCTCCGTGTGGGGGCTTAACCATCGTTCTATCCGGCAACTACTCCTAGCTGCTTCCGGTTGTACCGCAGGTATACATGGAGGCTGAGCCAAGTGGAAACCTGATCTGATTGTAAAAAAACATCCTCAACTAGTTGGCTTGGAAGAGTTATTTGAAGACATTGTACTCGGTTCAAGTGCTTTGCCCCACCGACCAAGTACGCCCAAGCCGATTATCCGGCATTTGCATCGCTGCTAAGTTCCAATGCACACAATAATATTTCCAACAAGGCTCCACTACCACTCAAATCCACCGGTGGGATGCAAACCGCTTACCAAATGCTGTGGAAGTGGCTCACAACAAACCTCGAAGAGGACGTGGATCTCAGCAAAATTTTCATCGCATCCACAAACCGGTTGGTCGACGAACATAATGCGGCAGCGCTGGATCTGTTTCCTGATGAGCGCTTCACTCTTCTTTCAGCTATGAAAGTACAACCTGAAGGTGGACAGAAGTCAGAGTCCGACGTCACCATACCTTTGGTTCCCGAGTTTGCATATCAGTATGCATCTACTGGAATACCATTTCATAACTTTGATATGAAGATTTGTATTCCAGTTATGGTTTTTCGGGACGTGCTGGATCCCACTTTGGTCAATCGAAAGCTGTTCGTGGTCTTGTGTGTCGATCAGTTTACGATGCATGTGGTTAAATTTGACAAGAACGGGCAAGAGCTAGGAAGAAAGCTCCTGAATCGTGTGGAATTTGAGTTTTACTCCGCAGAAATTCGCATGATCCGAAGGGAGTTCCACATTCGTCTCTCGTTTACAGCAACCGTTCACAAAGGACAGGTAAAGACCTTGGATGGGTTGGTTATGGATGCAAAATTCATCTTCTTCTGCACCGGTAAGTTGTTTGCCGCATTGTCTTGCGTTCGAAGAAAGGATCATGTCCTGCTTCTCCCTAACCTACAGCTTACATCCCGGAATACATAAACCATTCACCCCAGGTCTGTAGCAATCGTGAACTCAGTGCGGCCTGAAGTCATACAGTTCTGCTTACTCTGCAAACGTGAATAAATGTTATGCGGTTTTCTTTGTCTCATTAAACTACTTGCTTTTGTGTTATTGATTCCTCCAACCTTTTCTCTTCCCATCGCTTAAGTCAATCCTCCACCCTGGCAGTCAGCGCCTCCCGCGGCCGAAGGACGCTCCTTCTTGTCTCTCATGTTTTAGGGATTTAAATGCGTACAAGGGCTTTGTTCTTGACTTATTGGAGGTATTAATCCATAAAACGGCCTTCTATGCGCCTGTACGCGAATTCAGAAGAGTATTTTGGCGCAACGCTTTCCTGCTACTTGGAAAATTAAGCTGCAAAAGCAGTAGAAAAGCATGCTACAAAGTGGTTAGCAATCCCAAAACCACTGCAGTCCCAGCCACTTACAGAACGCAATTTGTCGTGTTTCACCCTTATTGTCCGGCACTGCAGCCAATTTAGGCACCTACCGCCTGCGACTAGGTATTCAATGAAACACAGTCAAAGAAAATTGAGCTAAACAATCCTCTACGGCTCCAGCCACGGCAGACTCCGCAGCGACCGGGTGCTCTACAGGCATTATTGCGAGCATTATCGAACAATGCGCCCGGAGAGCTTCCAAAAGCTACTTATTACACACAGCTACTTAAACCACGCGGCGCACAGCGCCGTCTGCTCCCGAAGGCGGGATTTTCGTTTCTCTCCAGTATAATTGTTTTACTGAGGTATGAAAACGTACGTGTTCATTGAAAGGAGACGTTGCACTAGTAAATACAGTATCATGCCTCCTTCAGCGCGTGCAAAAATCTCTCTTGCTGCAAGGGCTACCTTCCATTCAAACAGATTCAGTGGCAGCAGCAGCAAAGCTCAAAGTTCATTGGCTGCTATATGTTGACTGCCCTTGCTACACAGTATCTGGCACTGCAGCGGTGCCAGCCACTTCGCTGCACAGTGGTTGGCATTGCAGTCATTTTGTCAATGCCAGCGAAATACAATCCATTGTAGTCTACAAAGAACAGTGCAGTTTCAGCCACTCATCGACGCACGAGCAGTCAATTCCAACTCTATTTCATAGTCACTCTCGGCGCCGCTGCCTTTATTGGTTTTCAGGCCATTCGGGAGTGATAGTGAGCAGAAATCCTCTCTATAACCTCCGAGTACACCCTTATTCTGCGGCCTGTAGCACCACCCACGGCCAAAAGCCGCTTCCACTTGTGGTTGAATAATGATTTACAGAACACGTACCTCACAGAGTGACAATGGGAGGATCCAGAAACTAAAAAATGACAATCGCAGGAAAAGATATCGCCTTGCTAGTTTTGGCCCCTTACCACGGTCACAAAGTAAACTTGAAGGCAGTCAACGCAACCTACAAATGGGCTTGCTTCAATAGGGAAGCATTGCTCTTTGTGCTAAGTTCCAGCGTAGAGGTTCGTTTGCGCTTCTTGCCCAACTCAACTTCTTGTTAATGATACAGCTTCTTTGTTTGGTTTTCTACCTTTTCTCATCTCATCCGTTACACAGACAAGTACAACAGACAACTTTACATGATTAGCGAGGTAGACAAACAGTTTCAGGAGGTACTCATTCGCGTTGTGGTGGTCTCAACTACACTGCGGAAGATACGCAGCAGCTCCTTGATTCGGTTCTGGGAATTGAACCGCTTTGTAGAAACTATTGAGCCAGATTTGCAGAAACGTTCAAGCAGAAAGACAGACGCGAAGAACAGCAGAGAGTTTAAAGTATAATTTTCATCATCTGGCTTACACAAAGAAACCAACCAGATGTCTACAAAGTCCGCCCGAAGTGCGGCGCGCGAAATAAATTTATCGTGAGATTCAGGCCAAATCACAGGCGACATTGCTCTAAAACGACGATGAGAACCTTCCAACGTCTGAGAACGAAATTGAAAATGCGAGAAAAACGTGGGGTGTTGCCATTGAAAGTAGTAAAAGAAGATTACCAGATAATCCCAGACTTCCATTGGCGGTTTTGCCGTGCGATGTGCATCATGCCACATAAATGTAAACATCGTGAGCCAACAGGGTCCTGTAGAAGTCTCTCTTTAGGTTATAATACATTCTTGTACCTGCAGGATAGTCTGCCACCAACGACCGGTGATGCAAACGGAGAACCCCTTGGGGGGAACAATTCCGATACAGTATTTTGGAGTAGGCCAGCCAGAGTAGACCACTTCACTAGATATACTTATTGTCCGCTTTGGACTAGGTATCTTTCTATTGAAAAAGGTGTGGCAATAGCTTACAATACCTGTCTTTTGCCTGCTCTGGCAAGAATTCTTCTTTGGTACTGGGGGAATACTCCTCCTCTTCCACTGCGAACACTCCGTCAGGTGTATCATCTTTGAAAATGATGAAACTCCTCATCTTGACCCAAATGAGTATCCACTTCGGGTTACTCCTCTTCTCCATCCTTACCCGATTGGATAGTGAGGCACGAGATATTCTTCTCCACTGATTTCTTTTCTAAGCTATCGGTAATCAAGCGTGAAGTGGCATCGACCACGTTGTTTTTCACACTCAGGGGGTATTACACCTCATACTAAAACTTCGATATTCTTAACCTCCATCCGGCTAACCATCCAGGAGCATCCGGGAGGCCCAATATCCACCTCAACGCATGATGATCTGTCCACAGGGTACATTTCGTTCCATATAGGTAAAAAAAGAGCATCAGAATGCTCGGTACAACCGCTAAACATTCGTTCTCGGTCACGTTGTAATTCTGCTCCACCTTGGTGAGCGCCCCACACTAGTAACCGATTCGTAATTTGCTCCCATCTGCTTGGTATTGCGTTGGGAAACATCCTGCTTGAGCGGAGAATGAATCAGTATCAAGGGTGTAGTGATACCCGGATATGGGTAAGGCCAATATTGGTGAAGGGAGCAGAGGGACTTTACGGCTCTGAATTGCTTGAAACTCGTTCTCTCTTCAAATCATCGAAACTGGTCTGATTGTCTTTTCTAAAGAGTCCTGCTAAGGGGAGCTACAATCTTTGCCACCTTCCATGATAAACAGTGGGTATGCATTATACAAACCAATAAAGGAGCGCATATACCTTTAGGTCGGCGGGAGCTTAGCTTCCTATCCCGCTCGCATATTCTTTTCTGCTACCTCTAGGCAAACGGGGCTGATCATGGGACCCATGTACCCCAGGTTTTGGTCAAAAACACGAAATTGTGAAACCTGAGAGTTTCCCCGGCGTCTCTCAAGAGGGGGGCACAGTTCGGACTTGTCCAACGTGTTCTTTAACTGATCGAGAATAGATGAATATGTTATCTATGTACACTAGAGCAATCTGCAATCTTACCTTCGATAAGATTATATCAAGAGCCCTCTGGTACTTTCCAGGCGCATTTGGCAGACCAAATTGTATTCGAACGACGCAGAAGAGACCAGCATGACAGGTGATCGTAGTTTTGTCTCGAGCCACCTCGGATATCTCCTCTTTCCAGTAACTTCAGTTGGTGTCCAGTGTGCTGAAGACGTTATACATTTGTCCATTCTAGGTATAGGATACGAGTCCCTGACAGTAATGACATTTAGTTTTCGATATTCAATGCAAAACCTCATTCTGTTTTCCCCCATCTTTTACACCAATACGATTCGGCTGGGACACTCCGCATATTCGGGCTGGATAACCCCTTCCTTCAAAATTCTTTACATCTCATGGATTTCAGCCTTTCGGGCTTTTGGACCCACCCGGTATGGTTTGTAGTGTACCTGCTTGGCTCCAGGGACAAAGTTGATGCGGTGCTAGGTGGTTTTCACTACCTCTAGGTGACCTGACCATATGGTACTAAACGGATCCAAAAGGTCAAGGATATAATCCTTACAAGGTTGCCCTTCGGACCCGATGGTTACATCCTCTTTCCTGTTGGTACTTCCGTTCGTTGTTAGTGTCGTTTCAGCGTTAACCGGCGCAGTTGGTTTCTCTACTTCAGCAATTGTTTTCGCCCCCCCTCCATAGTTTAGAGGTCTTTGGAAGACCTTTGTGGTTTCAGGGTAGACATACTACCCAGGGCGGGGGACACTAGTCCGAGAACGTTGTTCTTGGGCAGTGTTACCATATAATTACTGAAGTTGCTTAAGGTCATACCTAAGAGGTTTGTTTTGGTACGTCTTCCATGATTCCATTTGCTATCATGGTCAGGTGTGTAGTTCAAAACCCGATGGTTGGGTATCACACTCAAGTTGTCCGGGGCCTTGCTCCCTGTGGGGTGAAAACCACTGACAGAACCCTCTGTATACCTGTAATACGGGCGTAACTCCGTAGGCATTTCGGATTGGCCACAGAGGTGGATCAAGAAAGGTGAACCGGAGCCAGAAAGACGGTAAAATCAGAGACTGGTGTGCCACGCGATGTGGCGGTTTGTAATACACCGGGTGAAGGGTGCCTTCCAAGAACGGAGAAAAACGACCCAGCAGGTCATGTGGAAAGCGGAAACAGACCCGGTGGAGGGTGCACATGCACGGGATGTACTGAACAAATTACCCAATACAGAGGCAATACCATTACCATACGGTAAATAAATGTCACAAGACAATTATAACACAGTGTATCTGTATGCTTACCGAGCGGTTGAATTGAGCGAACCGAATGCGGTGACTCTCCGCAAGTAGTATTACACGGTGCAGCAATGTCACAATCCAGAGACGGATTCCTCAGGACAAGCTGAAAAGTTATGAATGACCAAAGTCTCAGGTTGACTTTACTTAGTGCTAGCGACGACGAGGTCGCGTTCACCTAATTAGGTACACTACCGAATATAATATAATAATTAGCTACATTAGTGCACACCTCTTCAGGCCTACACATGTGGCCAGGCCAGTGTCAGGCACCCTGAGCGGTCGACCCAAAGGAAACAGAACAGTACAGCATGGTGCTGTTACACACGCGCACACGCGTCCACTCATCCTGCAATCCATTCTAGATTCCTACCTTCCTAAAAAAAATTTCAAACACAAAACCATCCAATTGACATCACCTCGAGCAAGTCCAGGTCGTATACGGTACAGCCGTCACGGTAACCGCGTTGCACTGCTATGAGTAGAATAATCGCGATTTCAACGTCTTTCACCTTGTCCCACATCTCCCCCTCCTTAGCCGAGGGTTCCCGCGTTATTTGAGGGGAACTAGCAGGTGGCAAAGTTCTTAAGTAACAGATTCACGGTGAATTCCTCCGACATTGCGGTTCCTCGCTAATAATGCGATACATGCCAAATGTCCAAAAAGTCAAACTTGAACTCGACCAATACTTTGGAATGCCAGCTACTAACTCCTCCGAGGATGCCAACGAACGTTCATTCCAACCCTCTCCCGGGTGCTTCCAGCTCTGCTGGTCATTCTCAACCTCCACCGGGGAGCGTACACCAGATGACTGGTTTTCTTTCGG
This sequence comes from Gracilariopsis chorda, assembly GCA_003194525.1. NCBI lineage: Eukaryota > Rhodophyta > Florideophyceae > Gracilariales > Gracilariaceae > Gracilariopsis > Gracilariopsis chorda. Next base: position 25,136 of record NBIV01000279.1, read on the forward strand.
CTCCGTTGCCACAAAACCGGACGGGCCCCACATTGGATCCCTTGGACATGGCCTGGAATTCAAAAGAACCAACGCCGGTGACAACCAATGCTTCTGGTTGGGTGTCAAAAGATACACTCCTCGTACGCAATCCCCTGTGGGATAATTATTTCTTCTCGAGAGCACCGTGGTTTCACCCCAAAGCGGTCCAAAATCACGCTTTGATCTCTTCGTACCTTACCGATCATCTCTTAGCCGGTGGTCTACCCATTGAAGTAGTCAAATCCCACGATTGGATACGTCACATAGCTATCGACCCGCATCTGATGAGGATCCATGACCACAATGGTGAAGCATTAGACAAGGTCCGTGAAGAGATGACTAAGCATGCGTACAAAGGCCTATGCCGTGCCCGGAATGCGAACCCGGTACCGTACCGGTACAGATTCGACGTATCGAGATACCGAACTAACGGTAAGATCTCATACAGAGACCGACTGGCTGCACTCGAACTTGCTGTGTTTAACGATAGTATCGTTCGTATCGAACCCGATGGGCTCTGCTGGGCACGGCCCTTCCTTCGTGGGGAGTTCAAATACATACGGCGAGCCGTTACACTCGGCTGGTTTGTGAGTTATATTCAGTTTGAGCGGAAAGCGCGATCCCGTTACGTATAGTTGATCCCATACGTGAACATCGAAACAGAGTGATACCAGCCACAGGCTTTGGATGGGCGGTTTGTGCCCTTACCAACTTGGTGATCGCGTGTTGAAGTACCCAAAGGGTGTTACGCGGAACTCCCTCCGTATCTTACGTACTTGGCGTCCCGCATTCTCATCAATCTGAGGTCCGTATACTGGTCATTAATAATCGTCGAGTGGGCTGTCGGGGTTGTGGTGTACACCCTTTGGGACGCATATGACCATTGTAGGGATTAGTGCCTACCTCCGTACCCTCAAAAGGTAACGCGCACACTGAATCTCCACACTGTTCTTGGTTCCGAAGAGAACGTGGGTGAACTTTATTACATCCTAGATGTAGTAGATCCGGTTTTCTGGAACACCGTGTCGTACGGTAATCGCGAGATGGGTAACCGTTCTACCTACAACCGGTCTCCGGGTCTTCGGCAGCCAGGGGCTGGGAATTTCATCCATTACAACCAGTGAGAAGGCTGTGAGACGTCGCGTGCTCAAGCTTTATTGTTAAGGAAAGCTCCACGCGTGGTTCCTGAGGATCAACCCACTGGTTTCGTCTTCAATGATGATTATCATGCTCCAGTTGCCCTCAAAGAGCCCATGTTGGATGATGAAGCGAACGCGCTCAGTTGCGCCGATCCCATGGCGGGTGTGAACATTTCGGGTGCAATTGTTGCCGACGCATCTGCTACAGGAGCTATGGCACTATCTGTTTGGAATCTGGGAAGTAAGCAGAGTGCTCCACCGCCAATTGCGGTATCTGCAGAAATCGCGGCATTGCAAGCTATACTGTTGAATCTGAGTATCCCAGTTCCACCTCGTATGAACTACGTAAGCCAGCTGCTAGCGCTCGCAGCGCAGCACACGCCAGGAGTGTCAAACCAAGGTGGTGCCGGTTCCTCATCGGGAGAATAACAACCTAGCGGTACTTGATCACCTAGTAATAGATCTTCTGAACACATAGTAAACAAACTTGTGCCTTCAAAATCTTCTTCTTCTTCTTACCTCTTGCTTCACACTTCTTCTTTGTGTACATCTTGCTTCTTCTTCTTACTTCACACTTCTTCTTCTTCGTGTACTTCATAACCATGATGCATATCTTCATAAACCATTAATTCGGTGGAATCGTCAATTCGGTGAGTAAAGGGGAATAATCCTGGAACCTCCACTCCTATCAGAGTTCTCAACCCATCACTCTCCTAGGCTCCCTTCAAATACTGCGTCGCGGTGGTTGTATCCACTTCCTGCGCGATCTCACCAAGTGTGGTTATCCAAATTGGGCATTATCCAAGGTGTATGGGAGAGCCAACGGGGTCCTACGGTGATAAGATATAAACGTGGACCTTGAGATATGCTCTATAGGTTACCATGTATCCTCTTGGGGTGGATATCCATACCAAAGGATGAGATACTGCAGTACTCCATCGCGAGTTTCAGGACGTACGATACGTTTCAAGACGAACTCATGTGAATACACGTCTGTGTTCTCCATCACCATGAAGCGTACCGCGGGCCGGGGCCCCTTTTTCAAGCACATTAGGGCTCGGGGCGCCACCAGGGACGATACTAACCCTCTTGGGGAGCGGTGAAAGCTTCAAAACTTTGTCGTATATCATCGCGGCGACCATAGGACAGCTTACGTCATAGATGTCCAAACGGCGGTCTGGGAAGTGCCTTTGAAAGAATTCACTCTAATGAGTACAAAGAGCTTAAGAAGTTCGTCATGAGCGAATACCTGCAGAACGGTGGCCTCAGAGATTGGAGAAGTTATCCTTAACAATGCAGATGTACCGTGGCTACGAAGACAATCACACACTGCACTCACTGTGCCAGTGTGGCGGTTCACCGAACACGGTGCTTTTGCCATCATCTGGTTGGTTTGGGTCATGCCCACGAGAGCCACAAGATTACTGTGCGTCACAGAATGGTGTTCCGTTTTCGAACGGTCGCCACGGAGCGTGTGCACACGCGTCAGCGTTCTCTCGCAATGCAATCCTGTTCTCCGTATTTGACAACAGCAAGGCTGTCACGTTGTAGGCCATTGCATCCAATTCTACTAATGACGGTATGAATTGTGCCCAAAATGTCTCAGAATTGACCACAGTAATTTTACGGAGCTTCGTTCTTCTCTACACCACCAGTTCAACCGACTTAGGTTGCAATCACCTTAAGAAATCCCATATGGGTCTGCAGACACCGTCTTTTCGATGGGTTTCGCAACTTTACAAGTGCGATTGTCCGTCTTCGTTTACGATGAGGGATCCACCGCAGCATTGGTGTTACCAGTAGTGGCTTCCCGTAATGGGGTAGTCTGATCTTTACTGACGTTACTCTCTTTGAGTTGAGACGTACCGTCTCTTATACGTCGGAGGTTCGGTTCCTTAATAGAAGTTACTCCCTCCGGAGCAAACGCAGCGTTGCGACGAGATCCAGCTAGCGGATTTCTCAGTGACGTCAATACATCGACAGCAATTTCACCAGCACCCTCCCCCTACTTCTCTGGAGCCGGGGGAGTGGAAAAAACCCCAGGTGGGGGTGTTACTCGAGTGATTACCTGCGGATTATTCCGTTTGTTACCACAAGACTCAACGGGTTGAGAATCCGATGGCAAAGATATATCGGCTAAACCGAGATCCCGTGTGGGAAGAATTGCCGAGCGCGAGAACGTAGAATCCGTACGCTGTGTTTCATACGATTGGGATACCACTGAAAGCGTTGCAGGAGCAATAAACACTTCCATCTTACGATTAGGAGCGTGGGTGACGCCATAGCGTGATATCCGTTCGTGTTGATTGTTAATATCCAACAAAACTGTGTTCGCATCAGTAGATACCACTGCATAGGGTCCATCCCCAATTAGGGAAAGCTTTTGATGTCGTTCCTTCTCAGAAATATAGTACTGTTTTCGTACGAATACAAAGTCGTTTGCAGCAAACTTTGGAAGAGGTGTACGAACTTTGCTATCAAAATTACGCTTGTACGCGTCTTGAGCTTTCGTCATAGCTTTCCAAGCCATCGGTGCTATCTTGCTTAGCCATCTTTTTCACGAGTTACGGTATAAACCAGGCGAAGGGTACTTCGAGAGAGTCGGTTGTGCCCCGATAGCCACGGGTGGTGAGATACAGGACAAGACCAGCTCAAAAGGAGAAATTGAAGTAACCAGATGAACCTGGGTATGGTAGGCATACGTGATAGCATTGGTGTATAATTCGCATTCCTTGGCATGATCCACCACATAGGATCTTAATGCATTAAGCATTGTAAGATTATATCGTTCTACTTGCCCATTGCTTTGGGTGTTATAGGTCGTTGTGAACAAGTTCTTGATCGTCAAGATTCGACAGACATCCTGGAAAAACTTAGAAGTGAACTGGCCTCCATTATCTGAGAGCAGATTCAAGTGTGACCCGTATACGAAGACCCAGTGAGTTACAAAAGCTTGCACCACTGCACTAGCGTTAATCCGTTTCAACGGAACTGTTCGTATCAATTTAGAAAACCGATAGGTTATGAGAAGTAAGGACTTGTGTCCTTGAGGTGTTCGAATAAGCTCTCCGAGTATATCGATGGCGACAAATTCCAGTAGTGCTGGAGTTGGGAATAAAGTTAAATTCTTAAAGTACTTACGTAGCGTCTGTTTGTTTTTAGCACACTCCGTACAAGAACGGCGAACTGCGTAGCAGTCAAATACCACAGCGGGGCGGTATAAGTCCCTTCTGAGGGTTAAATATAACGTTCGACCTCCAGGGTGAGCTCCTAATTTCAAATAATGGGATATATGTAAGACTCGCTGTTGAATTGAGTGCGGTATAACAATTCGTGGTGTACATTCGACCAATCTACCAAGATAGCCCTCATCATTCTCCACGAACGGTATTCGATCCCCTTCATTGGGGCGTGCTCTAATCCGCGTGCAGAACAAATCCTAGTGTTGTTCACGGATCATTGCCTCCGGAGCAATGGATGCAAATGAACTAGCCGGTGGTTCCAAGCTTTCGATAGACAGTATTTCGTCACGTATATCATCCGAAAAGATTTCAGCACTTACATGTAGGTCTCCAACCATGACGCATGGTATATTCACATCCGCTGTCGGTTCTGCTTTCGCATTACTTTCCATTCAGGATAACGCAGTGGCCCGAGCATTAGAGGATCGTTTCTTGTATAGGATATCGAAGTCGAACTCCGATAGGCGTAAGCGCCAACGCATCAAGTGACCGGGAGGTTCTGTGATCTCCAAAAGCCAACGGAGACATGCCAGATCCGTATATATTTTAAAGTGAGTATGAGGTAGGGTCGGAGCGTTGTAAATGCCCATACATCGGCAAGACACTCTTTCTCAGAAAACGAGTAATTAAGATCGTGCACGTTTAAACCTGGGTATCACTGGCATCAGTGTCCACGTCATAGGGGAGCCCAAGTTTGGGAAGAACCAAGATTGGTGGTGAGGTAGCAGCATCCATAAGCTTGGAGAAAGCAGTAGATTTTGCGTCACCAAAAGGTACCAGCTCACTGGTTGTCCCTTGGTTATGATCCTGATAAGAGGAGCTGCGATGTCCGCAAAACCGGGTACGAAAAGTCGGTATACGTTACACAATCCAAGGATGGATCTTAGTTCTGTCTGCGTTACTGGATGCTTCGCATTCTTAAGCGATTTAACTCAAATTCATCCACTGAGAGTTGACCGGGACGAATGATATGTCCAAATAATTTCACAGAATCTATAAAGCACTCGGATTTCTTCACTTAAGAGGTATTCCTGCATCGTGCAGTACACGCATGACGTCGCGTACATGGGTTAAGTGGTCATCCGCGTTATCGGAGACCGAGATGATATCTTCCAGGTATACCAAGCAGTTTTTCCACTTGAATCGAGTTAACAATATATCGATAGCACTTTGAACCGTTGCAGGGGCATTAATGAGCCTGAAGGGCATCTTTTTGAACCGAAACAATCCTTGGTGACAGATAAATGCGGTTCTATCAAGATCATCCTCTCGGATTGCAACCTGCCAATAACCCTAGTTGGCGTCTAACGCGGTGAACACCGTAGCACTCCCAGGTGAGTCGAGATATTCATCCATACGAGGAATTGGATATCAGTCTTTGACGGTAACCACAATAAAACGCCGGTAATCAATAAAGAAACTCCAAGAGCCATTGGCTTTTGGAAGCAACATGACTGGTAAAGCCCATGACCATGGACCGGGCTCTATCACGCCAGCGCGTAGCATCTCATGGACTTGAGATTTCTCTTCTTCCCAAGCTTTCATCCCTGCTCGATATGGGTGTTTTGCGATTGGCCTTGTATCCGGAAGGAGATCAGTACGGTGTTCCGTTATTCCTATTTTTCTGAGGAAGCCATCACAAATGGATGTAAACTCCCACAGCATATCTCGCAGTATTTCGCTATGTGTTCCAGGGACATGACTTAAAGCCGAGTATTCCAACTTTTTGACAGTGTCCTTCTGTTCACAACCGGGCGGCGCAATACCCTTTCTGGGTTCCATTAGTACTGAATCCAAGTATTCGGTCTTCGCTTGCGCGGTTTCGGCTTCGCCAGAACTCTCCCGCTCCTTAGGGTCTGCGATAGAGAGAATCACAGCCACAGGTAGCTTCGTCGGAACGATTGCTACCGGGTGCGGAAGAACGGAACTAAGTACTGGGGTTTTGACCAACCACTGGATGGGTTGCCCAATGTTAGCAACCAGGACCTGAAAAGGCTTGTCTGGTTCAACCGAGACAACACCACTCGCACGTGCGAGTTGACGATTGTCTTAGAGTGAAGGTAACGGTTGGATGACGTGCAAACCATGCTGTTTGGAAACAACTGACACCCAGGTCTGTGATTCCGGTGGTATTGCAACGGATTTGTATATAAGAAGCTTCGTGGAAACTGGATTCATATCTGTAACCTCCTGTGGGGCGGGTACCAGAACGCGCTTACGCGTAGCGCGTTCCAACGGTTTCCGTACAATCGGCACGATGGATAAGTTTTGCATCTCCAATGTTTTCGCACGAGGGCGAATAGCCTCAAAAAAGCGATCACAGAAATGACAACCGAGCATTACCGGTGCTGCGTGCTTTTCGCATACAACGAAGTTCAGTTGTACCAGACAGGTTCCTAATCTCACCGGAAGTGATATATACCCAAATGTATTCAATAGGTTGTTATTTGCGTCGGCGATACCCATCGTGGGTCCGAAGCGAATGTTACCGCGAAGTGTCGGTGGTACCAAATCTGTGTGTAATAGGCAGGGAGCTGCTCCAGTATTAAGAACAGACAACTGTCGAACCATAAACTGGTTGGATAGGCCAAGGTCGGCATAAACCTTGTAGTTTTTCTTGGCCATGACCAAGACTCTATCCAGGATACGGAGATGACGGGAACGTATCCAAGGTCCACGTAGAACCATTAACTGGTCTGAGTCAATGTCTGTTTCAGCCATCATCCGTGTAAGAATTTTAACAGCTGGGGAGCGAAGCTGTTCCGCATCGGGTGACTTCAACTTCGGCTCAGAAGACCACCCCTCCCAAAGCAGAAACACCCAAGATTAGTTTCGAAGCGGTTCGCACCCGATTTGGTAGCTGGACCACCCCGGGGGATCGGGATTGAGCCCCATTCGCAGGTACTCCGTCTTCAACTTGGTTACCAAGGTTAGGTGTTCGAACGGCATCGTCTGCTGACACCTGATGCAGGCATGATTGCAGGATCTTTTGCTGTTCGTATAACGCACTCCTAACACGAGTCTTCTTCTTAGGCGTGAGGGCTTCGTACTGTGCGATGATCTTCAACCTGTTCGGTATGGGGAATGTGCATTTGGGTGCAACATGACCATGTAGGTAGCAGATAAACATATCAGCTGGGCTGAAGCATCGGATGGTCGATTGTTCACCCAACGTTGTGTTGTGTCCTTTCAACCGAGAAGGGTGTGTCGCGTACCGTTGTTCGCATAAGCAAGCGGTGCGGCCGGACGTCAAACGCCTCCATAACACAAAGGGTTTCCATCCGCGGTCGGAGTCGATGTTGACGGGGGATCCGTAGTTGCCAACGAGTCTGGATCACTTCCAGCAAAATGAATGTTGTCGTTATCACAAGTTGCGGTTCCATCTCGCAATAGCGATAAAAAGGGTGATCCTCCTACTTGAAGAGCTCTCGACGGTTGAGTTTTCGACGGATGTCGAGCACGATAAGTATCTCCCTCAGCTTGGGCACACTGAACCAATTCAAGGTAGGTAACTCTCCCTTTCCCTTCTCGATGGCGAGCAACCAAATCTCTGGTAGCAGCATCAAGACAATCAAAAAAGATGGTGTAGCGTTCCTGGATGGAATACACTTTACCAAAACAGTGAAACGCCTTTTTCAAATGCATCGAATAAACCGTTTCGGTCTCTCCAGGCTTCTGTCTTGTATTGCGCAAAGCGAGTATAGCATCCTGTATAGCATTACCAGTTTAGTAGGGCCTTGGAGGGTGTTGAACCGCTTCTGGACAAGAGGTTACCCCACCCTTCGAGGAGCAGGAAGACCCACAAACAAAATTGAACAGTTTTTCAGCCATAACAGTTAGAAAGTACAGTACAGTGACATACGCTTGTGCCTCAATCATCCCGAGTATATCAGACTGCTGAACGAACTTCGCGAGGAAGTCAAGAACCAAGATTTGGTCTTCACCAGTGAAACGCTTTCGTAAGGTGAGACTCATTCTTTTGATATAGTCCTTGACGTTTCCGGTTCCTCGTGACGATGGATCACTTGATGAATCGTTAGGGCCATAATATCGATACGATGACAGTTTCCTGAAAAGAGGATTCGTCGGCTTCAGCTCTTTAAGCCCAAGGTGGCGTCGTCCCTTCCTGCGAGAGCCAATAACTCTCTTAGTGTAGTACGTGGCCTTAGAAAGTATCGCGCGAAATCTTCCATGATCGATATCGGAAATCAAACAATCCGAAGAGAAATCACTCAAGGGACTGTCAGAGTCTGAACCTGATGAATCCGAATGGATGCGAATTCCCTTTTTGGATTTAGGCTGACTTCGTTCGCACGAGCTGTGAATAGAATCAACCGATGCATCATCTTTTTGAGCACGTGCGTCCACAGCTTCATCCATACGGATTATTTATTCAAGAATATCTAGAGGCAGGTGAATTCGAACTGTCGCTTCACGAAATTCATCGTTAAATATCTGATAACCATTCATAAAAGACTGGGGTGTACCAAGATATTCCATAAAGAAATTCACGTCCTGTTTCAAACCACGTAGATCGTTAGAGACGTCCCGAACCTGGGCGTCTTCAACCTTACGCCTAAGCTCGGTTACACTATGCAAGAATTCCACATGTGTCGCAGAAGCGATGTAGAGGCAAGACTCGAGCCGAGATAATTCCGAAGCAACATTGCGAACCGGAATAACTGCTGACGGTGTCTCAAACAGAGGTTTATTAACCATTGCGACTTCTCGCGGACCTGAAGCAACGGAGGGTGCTCTCCAAAAATCCAGAACGACCACATGAGTAGGTGAATTCTCGACGGTAGAACCACGCGAACGCGGTGAAGCAGGCTGAGGAACGCCTGGCGATCCTGCACGAGAACCCTTAGAGGGTCTGGCATTTCTCACTTCGCAAGCCAATCCACATAGAGTACTGAATACCTTAATTACGAGATATCTGAAGAAGAGAGCACAAAACACAAAACAAGTCTTCATCGACATCACTCGAACACCACACGATGGTCCAACTGATCACCAGTTCTTCGACTTCAACGGGAGTCTCCCTTTTTCGAAGTGATCCAATTGTGGTTATTCGGTTGAAGTAACCACGCACGGTTCATCCTTTCTAGGTCGGGAGACCACTTGTAGTGCAAAACCCGAGAGTTGGGTATCACACTCAAGTTTTCCGGGGCCTTGCTCCCTGTGGAGGCAGACCCACTGACAGAGCCCTCTGTATACCTGTGTTACGGGCGTAACTCCGTAGGTATTTCGAATTGGACACAGAGGTGGATAAAGAAAGGTGAACTGGAGCCAGAAAGACGGTAAAACCAGAGACCGGTGTGCCAGGCGATACGGCGGTTTGGAATACACCCGGTGAAGCGTGCCTTCTGAAAACGGAGAAAACCTCCGGGCGGGTCGTGCAGAAAGCGGAAACAGACCCGGTGGAGCGTGCACAAGCACGGGATGTAGCGGAAAAAATCCCCAATACAGAGACGATACCAGTACCATACGGTATATAAATGTCACATGACAATTATAACACAGAGTATCTGTATGCTTACCGGGCGGGTGAATTGAGCGAACCGAATGCGGTGACCCGCCGAGAGGAGTAGCACACGGTGCAACGACGTCACAATCCAGAGATGGATACCTCAGGTCAAACTGAAAAGTTATGAGTGACCGAAGTCTGGGGTTGACTTTACTTAGTGCTGGTGACGACGAGGTCGCACTCACCTAAATAGGTAGACTACCATAAAATATCATAATTAACTACAATAGTGCACACCTCTTCAGGTCCACACACGTGGTCAGGCCAGTCTCAGGCACCCTGGGTGTTCAACCCAAGTAAAACATAACACTATATTATGGTGCTGTCACACAGGCGCACACGCGTCCACTCATCCTGCAATCCATTCTAGATTCCTAACTTCCTAGTTGAAACTTCACACAGTAAACCATTCTATTGGCCTCATCTCGTACGGGTCCAACTATTATATGGTAGAGCCGTCACGGTAACCTCGTCGCACCCTTTTGAGTAGCATCATCGTGATTTACATGTCTTTCGCGTTGCCCCACAAGGTGGCGTTCTAATACTTTATGGAGACTTTCTAGTGGTATGAGACCAGGTAGGTCTCATACCACTTCTGCTACCATTTGGTTCATGTGCGGGACTCGAATGGACTTCTCACGTCGCAAAGTATTGAGTAATGTCGCCGAAGACGATACTTGCCTTGGTCGCAATGCGTTTTTTGACTTATGCTTACCAAGTATGGCTACTTTTGGACCCTTGTGGAGCACTACCGTTGTGGGTCGAGGCAAAATTGCTCGGACATAGTTGTCAAAGAACGTAGCTCCAGATTATAGTCAGATGCCTATTGGTTAATGGCGATAGACTGTACTTGGACATTGAGGGTCCTTACGGCTACTATTAGCTCTTCACTGCCGCAGACCAGTAATGGTTGCTTATTGGCATCCACCAAATAGTTCGTATGGATACATGTTTGTGCCCTGTCCAACACCTTCGAGGATAACAACTTCGAATTACCCAAAATCGGTTGAGCTCCCGTATACCAAATACCAGTGCATGGAACCAAATCTTTAACAGAAAACCCAAGGGCGATGTTTACCTTGAAGTTATTATGCTTCAGAAAGCAGGTATGTACAAATTAGTTTTCTGGTGCTTCCTGTCCGGTAACCCGAGGTGAACAGCCATACGAGAAACTAATATTGCCCTGTAGCCTTCCGAGTATGACGGCTTGGGAATGGCCTGCGCCTCAAACCTTAGGCGTTTCCCGCCTTGGACTGTGAGGCATCGGCCTCGGCTGCCAAATCAGTACCTGTAACAAGATTAACCTGCTGTTTTACAGGGAACTGCTTGTACTGCAACTGTCGGCTTCAGCCGGCAAAGCCAAAAATTACCTGATGGTATGGTTGTGGTTAAGCACTTGGAGGAGTGCATCCTGGATCTGAGAGGTGACGTTCGGAAATTTCATGGCCAAGTGATGAAGTCATTGGCACAACCAACAAAAGAGATTCCCAGTTGTGGATCCCTCAAAGCCATGGAGGTTCCACGCATTTGCATTCGATCCATGGGTTGAAGGCGTGGTGTATGGTAGGAAAACTGCTGATTTTGAAGTGTGGTCCTTCCAAAAGTTTGTATTGCGAGCACCTAGTGATCGAGAATGGTCACCTGTGTGGATGGCGTTGATAACCGCGTGGTTGAGGCTGCCAGTGTGGAAGTCTAGGTGGACGATAGATAAAACAATGCAGAGACGGGTTCAGTGTGTAGCAAATGAAGCATGGAACCAACTGGTGTGACATCGTGTGCCGTGTCCTCGAAAGGTGACAAGTAATCTATTTCCAGGATGCACCGTTTTGGTTTGTCCTTATCAGGCTTGACTAACGCTCCAGTCTGTCTTCGACCGTCTCAGTAGGTGTCTCCAAGAACTTGTACATACCCCACTAGCCCCTGATCATACATCGCTCGGTTTGTTGCGAGGTGATTCCTCATCTGCGACCTAATGAGTTTGTTGATTTTATCAGCTAAGAACGACTCCAACGGAGTGGTACTAAACAAATTATCACAACTGAAGGCGAATGCGAACAACGAGTTAGTGAATTGCAATTCGGTTAGTCATGAACTCTTATGGTAGCTCAGAAGCTGTGCATATGCTTCCTGAGTATATTTGTCGGTCAGATAGGTTTCAAAAAGGTACTTGACGACCTGCAAGTCAGTCCGAAGCATCTACATTTAGTATTTATCAACTGATATGTTTTTTCCTTTCATAATACTGTAGAGCAGGGATTCTGCCTGCTTCTTCAATAAGAATTGAAACAAACACATGGCTGTGCCATCTGAAAAAGCATTGTGGTCACAAGAGATCTTGAAGCTTTGAAATAAATCAATAATGGCAATAGGATCATAACCTGTGAAGGTAGTACCACCCATCTGGAAACCAAGTGATTTATAATGCCTGGTAATCTTCTAAGCTATCTGTGACGTGTACTCTGTAACCTGTGGTCCTGTAATCAACCCCTTTGGTTAGCACAGTGATCAACGGCTGAATTACCTCCAGGTTGGATTCCGTTGCGGACTCATTGTCATCGGATGAGTCATACCGTTTGGCTTTACCCTTACGGTTTTTCTACTTCATCTTCTGACGGTGCTGTTCCTTCCTCCTCTTTCTACCTTTACGGAGGGCGCCATCCTTTGATGACTCCGCATCGGTGCTGGAAACCAAGAATTTAAGTTCTGACCTACGGCCCTTTTTCATTTCTCCTATCGGGGTTTTTCTTTCTTTTTGGTCTCTGTCGCTGCTCATACTCCGAGCTGGATGAATGACCACCACCAGGGCCCTATATCGGGCCCTGCTTGGTTCTACCAGTTCGTTTCGTAAGGTATATATACCTCCAGTCTTTGTATACATGAAAGCCTTCCCTTTCCCGAAATGGGTCGGAAAGCTTCTTACCAGTTAGGGTTATAGGCAATGAAGGCTGAATACCCTTCGCGACCAAGAATACCTGTAAACTACCTTGATTGGATGACGTTATTTCTAGAACGATCTGGTGGATAGGCGAGGCCACCATTTTGTGTTCCTGCAGGGAATTCTGCACCATTTGTTCTATGCATTCCCGAGCCTCCTGCTTAAAGAATTAAAAATTCGAAGCCAATACTTGATCGGCAAGCTCGTGAATAGCTCGGTCAGCCGCCATCTTGATTATGCTATCCAAATCTAACTTGAGTAGCACTACCTTACGTTTGTAATCTTTCTTGTTCTCTATGATCTTGACTGACGTGGTACCGGTCCTCCGTCCCACCGGTGCACGTTCTCTACAATACTGGTTACAGGAGGACCAGCATTGTCTACTGCATGCTCCCCGTCTTCGGCATAGAGGTATACGGTAGTTCTTCGTAAGAGCTTCTCCAGGGTGTCCAGAATGGGTTCGACGAATTTGTGCGGCAGGCTTGACCCTGTTTTTCAGCCTGATAAAATTCTGGATCTTAGGTTGGGTTGTGACATACTTAGTTGATAAAATAATATTTCGCTAAATCAAGTTCTAATGATAACAAAAACCACAACATAGTCCCACATAAACTTCTTTGCAATTCGTTTTTTTCCAAAATCATTTGGAATAGCTCTTGATTCTAGGCTAGGAGACCATATTGTGATACTAAGAATTGGATATAAAGTAATAAATTGTTAATCAGACTTGATAACGTGTTTTCGGAGCGCAGCAAGGTGTCAAAGTGAAGGATGGACATTTAGTAGCTAAATGGAGGTGGCAGCAACAAAACCAATATAGGTGCAAGATGGGCAGGCAGAATAACTGCAAACGATTTGTAGTATTTGGAGTAAGGCGAAAACTGGCTTGTGGAGCTTTGAAGGTCTTATATGAACAAGAAAATTGACTTTAAAAATCAAACGGTACCACAACTAGCCAATAGGTGCTTACCTCTACTTTTCTTGGAGATGGGGTGCTGCAATTACCTTAAGACTGAGTCAAGCTCAATGATAGGTGCAACCTGCCACGTAAAATACGTTGGGGCCTGTTTTAGTGGAATGTTCCTACGCCGCGGTAGCGGAGTGTCATAACCTATCTAAAAAATTAAATAACGTAGGTTTTGAAGTACTAAGCAACTCTAACCCATGTGGCGTACTAACAAATTGCTACAGCGTGCGGTGAACTGCCCGCTTGGTTAGCCTTGAATCAAGCACCCCAAAAATTTTACACTTGGCAAACGTCACGCGTTGTTATCGAAAATCTTTTCAACGTGACGAAACTATCCTTTTTTCTCTGCAAAGTCTGTGAAAATGTAAAAGAAAAACATCATTATTAAATTTACCACTGCTTGAAAGACTTATTCATGTCAATAGGTGATTCTATTCTATTCCGTGTAAGTGATGTAGCCTTTCTTGCAAGCATCAGCTGCTAGGCATACGCCATCTCGTTGAACAATAATCTGAAAATTTGAGAAAGAAAAATATGGTTTTTGAAAATATAGAGCAACAGATACACGTCTTTGCTTGAGCCATAGACATCATACTTTCGCAGACGTCGTGCTATCATACATTCAATTGGAGTGACTCAAGCAGTTACTGCTGACTAAGGTTCTTGCGGCGGCAACTCACAGTGTGAGCTGCCGTCGTAAGAACGCAGGGAGCCTCACAGGATCGTACCCTCGAACTTCTTGCTACGTTCAACAACATACTTCTAGTATCTTCATATGCGTTTCTGTTTTGTTTCCTTTGTATCGTTTAACTTTGTTTAGCAGGCACAGGCATGAACTCGCCGGAATGTTTAGCAGTATTTGTTTGGCGCACGACCAATTACTGTCGTGCTCCACACGATCTAGAAAAAGATCTCAATGAATCTGTCACTGATTTGGAGCGAACCATTGCAATGTTCAAAGCAGTAGAAGAATTTGTTGATATCAGCAACTACTATGTTCGTCGGCTACAATTCAATACAACTTCTTTGGACGCGTTAGCGGAGTTTCAGCGCGAAATGAAAGAAGCCACTCTCCGTTACTATCGCTTTGTCAGCATGCACGAGCACATATGTGAAAATCACCCACTTTCATCTCAATCTAAATCTCCTCGCGCCCACAAATAGCATTAACTGTCCATTTGTCATCTTTCAACCATCTCCACACATCATGATAATAACCAAGTTCACTCTTACAAGACTTTTTTGTTGTTCCATATCGCTGCAAATTCGTGTATTACGAACGGTTCTTAGGCGGTAATTTTGACGTTCATTGTGCCCGATTGGAAGATCCAGGCACGCCATTAAAAACCCGCAAGGAGCTGACAACGGAAATCCGCGATTCGATCGACCTCCATAATCTGCAAGATTATCAATCGTTTCTGAATATCTTGGTGCCCGCGTTCGGGAATGTGCTTAACCAACTCATTCGGCCACAACAGGTAGACACCACCACGCATCGACTTCGGGATCCGATGGACGTTCTTTGCAAGAGGATGGCGCTCTATCTTTATCTCATAAGAAAAGACCACGAGAAGAAGACTCAGATGGGCATGATCACCAAGGAAAAAGCGTCACAATCGATGAACCAAGAGATACGGGACCTCCGGCAAAGCCTCAGAAAGGTAATGATGGACAGCGGCTCACGAAACCAGAGGCAGACACCAGTGTGGCTGTGGCTTCAAAAATTGCACAAGATGCTGATGAATTCAAGCCAAATGCAACGATGCTTGACTTGGTTGCGAGCTTCCTGGTGTAAATGCTCATAAGACCAACGGACCAGAAGGAGACGTCTCTAATAACAAGAAGGTCTATGAAGTTACTTGAGAAGTCGTTACAACTTCGGGCGCATAATTCCATCCGTCTTAACTTTATGGAACGGCTGTTAACTCCAATCTCTACAGAGAAGCAATCAAATACTGCTTCAACTGCGTCATCTGGCAAAGGTCAATCAAATACCATATCTACAGAGAAGCAGACGGTGGATAACAAAGGTCATAAGACATATCAATGAACCGATAAGACAGAACAAGTTCGCATGAAGTGAATCGCATTGCAGAACAGTGCATTGATGACATCACTACTTGTGTACTCGGTAGCAATCAAGTATCAGGGATTGACGTTCGTCGATCAGAACAAAAACGGGATCAGAGCCTTTATCCAGCCATCAGTTAGGGAGAATGCTGTCTCTAAGGCGTCACAGTTCTCTTCTCTAATCCCCATTGTGGTCAAGAAGTTTGAACCTTTGCCTTCTAACAATATATTGCAGAAGTCGGGTGTTTCCAAAGCTTTGGTTAAGCCCGGAGAAGAGCAATGTAAGGACCCGGGGAGCTCGACCAAATCAAGTTTGGCATTCTCTTAGGAAAGAGGCGAGTGTTGGGCTAAACAAGTGAAACAGGAGCTTTGATCTTTCCTCTGAGGACTGTCTGCTGTCTGCGAAAAGCGGCGATTTTGCGTCTTGTTCCGCGGTGTCAACCTACTCCATCTTCGGGGTTTGCTCATAATGTGAAACGGTTCAAAGTGCAAGATGTAAAAATGGCATATAGACAACATTACCTGAACAACCGTAGTGCACAGCTAGATAGAGGCAGTACACTAAAAGAGAAGTAGATTGCTAACCCTTTACTCCTCTGTACCATCGTTTCTGGCTTGTTTTTCGGTCTTCCTAAATCGTCGCACGTTTTCAAATCTCTGGGAATGGCCGCATTGATACAATAACTGAGACTAGTGATAGTTTCAGATACGCACAGGCGGTTTCGTCGAAGTCTACCATTTGGCGATATTGTGATTCACTGCGGTGATTCTGAATGGGGCGTTTCCAAGTAAGAGGCACGGGCATCAAACTTGCCACTTCAAAACTAAGTTGTTATCCCAGGAAACATGGAATAAAGGCTGCAGGGGCAAACGAATGGATTTACAAATGTCACGTACCTACAAGACAAAGAAATTGAAATTAACGGGTTGAAGATCTATGGATCTCCATGGGCTCCGAAGTTTGTTGGGGAGTTTCAACTGGAAGACGAGAAGCACGCACACGCTGTTTGGAACAGAATGCCTACAGATGTTGATGTACTTATCACTCATGGGCCTCCGAAGGGCATTCTCGATGTTACCAGTTGTGGCATGAGCGTAGATGATTCGGCGTTGTGGGGGAAAGTACGTACTGTCCGACCCCGTGTACATTGCTTCGGTCATGTACACCAAAGCCACGGAACCTTGAATGACGAGCATACATTATTCTGTAACGCAGCCGTTTTCAACCACCACCCGCCCATAGTGGTTGATGTTCCCATGAATAAGACCCAAGCTCCCTGCATTGCGTCGTAGATTTGAGCTAAAGAAGAAATCTTGTTGTGTGCACGGTTTGAGAGAAGTACATGTTCAAACCCCATCATCATGCCAGTGTGTATACACGACGGAGAGTCAGTGATTGTAGAGCGTGGGGCAAAGGGCATGCATGTTTGAGAGAATTGCGCTTCTTGGGGCCAATGCTAGTTGCAGTCTGTTTTGTCGAGAAGAACGATTTGATGTCTTTGGTCTTGACACTCTTCTTCTTCGCAAAATTTGTCGTACTGATGTCATTTTCTTCATCATCGCATCCTTACATACCGAAGTGCATTGTAACTCCCATATCAGTTATACATTTACAGACTGCAGGAATCTGAAGCAAAGTCAATTTAACTTACCACTCAAATCTTACGGCGTTCTTCTCGAGGATCACTTTGGCAGTGCCCCATGAGAACCTGACAAATGTAGGAAAGCCGAATAATACGTCACAGTTTTGTTCAATACAAGTCTTGGTTATGGGATCGCTAAGATAGCTACTTTCTGTTGAACCGACAAATTCGACGGCGATGTTTGCGTCCCCTGGTCTAAAGTCAGCACTCCGACGTTGTTCTGGAAAGCCCCATTCCCTGATACGTCTATCTCTTGTTGTTTTTGCGACGATACTCGCAGCGCCTACGATGGGATATGTTGCATCCGCTTTCTTGGCCACAACGACTTTCTCAACCGCCGAAAATCGTTTACGGAATTTCGCAGCGTAGTGCTGCAGGTTGCCCACTGTATCGATGTAGATTTCGGCAACATTTATGCCATGGTCCATGGCCTTCTGCACCAAACCTATTGCAGCGTCATGAGAAACTAAGTTCAGATTATACTTCTCTTTGCGCAGCATATTCTCGCTGAGGAATGAACCTGTTAGGATGGTTTCAAAAGTTCTCAAGAAAGCGGCTCCTTGAATTTTGCGACGCAGTTCATCTCGATGTTCCTCTCTGAGCGCCTTGGAGTTGTTAGCCCCAAGCGCACGCAAATCGGTCAATCGTGACATTGGACAAACTGCTGCAGCGTAAACCATTGGGCCGAGTACCGGCCGTCGTCCAGCTTCATCAATTCCTAACACGCATGGTGTATTTGGATACCACATGGAATCATCTGTGGCTTCGGACATCTTACAAAGAATTATAGAATGAACTGGTAATTGAATGATAAAGAATCGAGCTCGGATACCTGTCTTAAT
Organism: Gracilariopsis chorda; assembly: GCA_003194525.1. NCBI lineage: Eukaryota > Rhodophyta > Florideophyceae > Gracilariales > Gracilariaceae > Gracilariopsis > Gracilariopsis chorda. Next base: position 43,522 of record NBIV01000279.1, read on the forward strand.
AAAGGCAAAAGAGACTCTGTCTTGGTAGCTGTGCCATAGGTTTCACTATACAAGTGCCGAGCAGCTATCCAAAGCACATTGTTGTAACCCTTTATCCATCTACCGGTACCTTTGTAACTTAGGTCAGTGATATGAGCTGCGGACAGAGAGGACGCATTGGGAGCGGAAGATGTATGGTGGACGGAGAAATGGCGCGAGAGCCATCAGTTTTGATCTTCATCCACTTGTTCTCCCAAACTACATATATGAATGGTACAAAGGTAAAGGATGACAAATATGGACACGTACTGGCGCATAACCGTTGGTACACGTGGTGCATTTCAAGTCAATGAAAACTATGAACGCTGTACAGCGTATGGGCCGAACCGAAAAAGCTGGGCATCAGGCCATGTCAACCGCTACAAAGGCAATTCTACTACCGGGATGAGCATTTCCGAACACGGCCGAGTTCGGAAATCAACCTCAGACAAGTAACATGGAAGCGAGTGACGTTGGAAATCTTCACCAAGACTCCGGACGCAATCAATAATACTAATTTACCCATTCGAAGACGGCAGCAACAGCAATGACTTTTTGAGGTCGCTGGTTCCAGATCACAACCATTGGAATGGGTATTAAAGCGACGGTGGTGTATGATGCTCCACATCATACGGTTGTTGTGCTCCGGACAGAGAGCAATAACGTCATTAATCGTTATTCAATCCTCGAAACAGTTAGTTCCTTCACTCAACATTGCGACTCCCTTCGTGGCGTCGCAAACACTGTGACACAAGTTTGCGCTCTCCGGGGTGACCCACCTTACATTGATTACACAGTTGTTGGTTCCCGTTTCTGTTTTATCGTCGTTCGGGATGAAGAAACAGCCCAATTTGATCTAAGCTATGATGTACATAACGCAATGAAGCGCTTTGAAAGTGCCATTTTCAATGTTGCGGAAGCACTAGAAGCCCGTTCTGTTGATCTTTTGCTACGGTTCATGAGGCAGCTGGTTACGCGTTACACGGCGACTTTCCCCCGAATTTCAGGGAAGGGAAGCCGTCCAAGACAAGGAATTTGTCCATTTCGAGCTCACAACGTTCATCAGATACAAATGAACCGAAGAAAAAGAACAGTCTATTCGGGCGCATAGGTTCTGCACTCAAGTCCTCCTCCGATTCCGTTAAGAAGAATATAAGGCAAGAAGCACTTTCGACCGCACCATCAGAAGCATCTCCTAGTGCTGCGCTCTTCGGATCCAAGGCTGCACTTGATAGTGCTGCGCTCTTTGGATCACAGGCTGCACTGGATAGTGGTGCGGGAGATCTGCACCTTCCTGGCACGGTTTTCAAATGGACATATTTTGCCCCCTTGCAATCAGAAGAAAGTGATTTGAAGTGGTTCGTTGATCTCATTAGAGGGCAGGGTGTAGAAGACGTTGGTGCAGACCTCCCAAAACTCCGTGGTAATGTGTCTACGCAGCTCATCTTCCTCGGTACCGATTCCGCAAATCCAGATACCTGAGCAGTGTCTCTGGTTCCTTCCAAAGACCGGCCGGGTAGTACTCTGTTACAGACACCATTGTCTCATAGTATACATTTTTAGTCTCCAGAGTCGATGGCTGTCCAGAGCAACACCGCAGCTACTACCAAGACGGCTTCCGTGGTGGTGCAAAGTGTGAACTCGACACCCCAAACTGGTTCTATCTCTGGTAAGAAGAGCACGGGTATGGGCGTGAGTTCTGCGCAAGCGTCAAAAGAGCAGAAGAACAGCAATTCGAACCCCTCCTCCGTGCACATCAATCCTCACGGTAATAGTACTCCCAGCAAAAGTGAAGGGTTTGCTGTAGAATCAATAGAGTCCGTAAAGGACAACGCATCTGTCCTGTCTTCTTCGAATCAACAAGAGCAAGACTTGGCTGTTCGGTCCCACATTAACGAATTCGCGCGTTCAATGCAAACAGGAGACTTTCCAACAACAGGTATCAAGCACGCTGAAGTCCCTCTCCACAGTGAACCCGCGCAGCGAGCGTGAGACTGTGACTTGCGCACACTACTTCCTTGCCACAAAGATTCTGTGCCGTAACTCTGCCCTCGAGAGAGAGCTGTCAGCAGTTGTACCGGATTCAGCTGAAGCAGTCCGAAACCACATTGAATCTGGACTCCTCACGATGTTCCTCCCACGGCACCGTGTAGCTGCAATGAAGCTTGCCATTGAAAAGAATGGTATTGTGGGTAGCTACGGTATGTGTGCGAGAGGGCTGCGGGAGCTAACTGAGCAAGCGCCAGAGCGAGCGAAAGCAGAACTAGAAACCAAACCTTGAGTTTGTGTGCGCAATGGGGAAACAAACAAACATAAGCCTCCGACTAACCGTATTTGCTACGCCTCATGGCAGTTAGTTCCATCTCCCTAGGGAAAATGCTCAGTCTGCCAAGCTTTGTTCCACGCTGTATCTGCTGGTGTGTCGCACGTACCGTTACGTGGTGTATGCTACGTGGGTATAGTCCACAGTACGGTATAAGACGAGACACGGCTTCTTCAATTAGAAGACATAATAACTATCTCCGATATTACTTCGAAGGGTTGTTTGGATACAGAACGCACCCAGTCTACCAGCGTTGAAATTATTGTCATCCCTGCGCTCCCCTTCATAGAAGCCATGCCGGTACCCACAGTTTCGGATGCGTAGTTCAAAACATGCAATGTGCAAGACCTACTCTACTCACAGGTCCAAGCTCACTGCCATAAATGCATCCAATAGGGCGTATGAAGACTTTCATCCGTCAGAAGACTCAACTGCGACTCGATCATTTGCAAGTCCACCTCCTCTCTCAAAACTGCGCCGTTCACATGGGTTGCGAAATTTGTTATAGAACTGCATACTGCTTTGGAAATGTGCCTGAAGTCAAACGACCACCTTCATGCGGTAGTGGTTAAGGTCTTGGAGGCGCTCGAAGAAGCAGCAAATTCTAAGATAGAGGCAGCTCAAAACTTGTTACAACTTTGGCCTGATACTTCGATCCCCCTTAAATTTGTGGAACCGCTGTTAACTCCAAACCCTACAGAGAAGCAAGAACGCTCTAGAGCTGCGAATATATACTTAAGAACTACATAACAATAAACTGCCGATTATATTGTTCTAGAATGGCTTCCATCTCGACCATGTCAGGGAGTGGCAAAGAGTCATCGTTGACTTCCTCCCAATCCAGTTCTCCTTGTAATTCCTCACTGTCCCATAGTTCTACACCAGCGTGGCTGAGAACTCCTTCCATTCCTTCATTTTCTTCTGCAGTCGCAGGGGCTTCGATGAGCTCATGGTCTGTGTTGGCACGCCCTTTTGTACCCCTACACTGTGGTGCAACGCCCCAAAGGGAACAAACACCGAAAAACGTTCGGGATCTTTCCTCCGTGGAGGTGAAACCAGCTTGGTAGAGCCCCTCTAGGGGTGGCACAGCGGAGCCGGTTTGTAAGACCGAGGCCACCCTTTGCGACTAGCGCAAGAGGGTTTAGGACAAGAATCGGTATCTGAGAGAGCGGGAATGCGTCCTCGCCATAGGTTTCCACGTAAATGGCGGTGTGTGAGCAGATGGGCACACGAGAGCCGCGGATAGCGGGAGGTGCTCCCCTGAAAAGGGGAAAAAGAAAGGGCGGTGAGGAGGAAGAGAGGACGAAGTGAGTCGCGAGAGCGACGGGGGCGAACAGCGATGCCGGTAACAATATATCTATACAGGGCGAAACACCAATGCAATTCGAATAATATGACTCCCAGTGATGGGTCCCTTTAGATGTGCAAGGGGGTTATATGTCCCATGGTTCACGGCGTTTCCCTCCAAGGAGGAGTAGAGCACGCTCGCAAGCGTTAACAACTAGAGCCAATTCCCCAGGTTGGGGTTCCTTGTTAGGGAAGGTTTACTGGTGCGACGGCAGTGCGCCGTCGCACTAAGTACTAGCTTCCCAGAAATGGGTGTGAAAATAATAACTAAAATCAACTAAAATACTCCACATTTCGTGGAAACATCCACTACTGTGGCCAACCGCCAATTGACCCAAAACCATGTCCCACGTGCCCATATCCACCATAGTGGGGCGTAGTTCATATACACACTACACAACCGATAATATCAGGGAAGCATTCAAGTACCAAGAATCCCTCCCTGAGGGCGTTGCACTTCATATCCCCCCTAAGACGGGAAAACGACCGCGGACGCGGAGGATTCCCAGTTGAAAATGGGTGATAAAAGCGCGTGCGCTGTCTCCGGTTCTCCTGTAAATCCCTCTGCACCACAGTCACCACTCCCTGCTACTGCAGCTGTTATTTCTTCTCTTCGCCTCCGCTCTTCCTCGTCACCGAGCGCTCTCCGACAAACAACAACCACTGTAGTGCAAACTGCGAACGTGGCACAGACACGAGCCGCGTCGCGGAAGCACCACCAAGGTGTTCAAGCTTGCTCTCAATGAGAGGCGGCACAGCGAGAGAGCCCTCTGATAGGGTCGACACGAGCCGGGTGTAAATCCGGGCGACCCCGTACTGGGCGTGCAGTCAGAGGGTAAGAACCGGCCAAGCAAGCCGACTCCGTCGGAGAATCCACGAGAGGTGGTAGCACAGTACCCAGCCCAACGGTTGTGGGACAAATGATCAACAAACAAGCCGCACTTGCGGAGCGCAGACTCGCGAGAGTGGGAAATCAGATCCCTATACGATGGGGGCCAACCTGTATAACAGGGCAGAGAAACAGAAGCCGTATGACGGAAGAAACCTATAATAGGCAAAAGAAACAATAAAGAAATAGCCGTAACGACGGTTCAGGACTCCTCAAAGACGGAGGCAGGTTGCTCAACCCGGTGTTGCGGCGGTATTCCCCGGGAGGGGTTAGTGACCGTGCGCAAGCGGCTAGATGAACAGAGCCCAGTTCCTCCTTGAGGTTTACTTCTCCGTACAGTGGCGGCAGTGCCGCCACTTATATACGGCACTTCAACATATTAAAATAAATATCTAGAAATATCTAGCCATCCGGCAAGGCCGGCTACTGTAGTACAGATGTGCAACCGTGGCAAGCTTGCCACGGCGCACCCGTCATCGGGCCAATATCGGCACACGTGGCCACAATTACTACCCTTCCTAGGGACACCCCCAAATGGGGCTAGTGAAGCTAATACCATTCATAACCACGGTTGTGGCAGCCGGGAGCGGATCAAATCCTTATGAAGACCGATTGCGGCATACCCTCGACGGGCCATTGCACTACACACGCCGGTGGACGGAAACTTTACCTCACGTTGCGACGGAGTTACTATTGGCCAGCCATGGCTGTGGACTGCTACGCGACTGTGCGGTCATGCACGGAGTGTGCCAAAAACCGGGTCAAACTCCGGAAGCACTCAACGAAGTTGAAGTTATTTCCAGCACGGGCCCCTCTCGAGTTTGTCGCAATTGACCTCTTGGGACCGCTGCTCACCACAAAGCGTGGACATAAGTTTTTACTCGTTATCACGGATCGTTTCTCCAAGTTGGTTCGCACCGTACCTTTACGGAAGATATCCGCTTTCGCGGTGGCGCAAGCCTTCGTTACCCATTGGGTATTTGTCTACGGACCACCGGTTAACATTCTATCCGATAACGGAAAGCAATTCGCATCGCGATTCTTTGAGGACGTGTGTCGGATTCTCGATATCAAGAATCTGTTCACAACGACCTACCACCCCCAGTGTAATGGGCAAGTCGAGCAGTTTAACCGAACGCTGTTAGCCTCTCTCCGTTCTTACGTTGCTGATCACCCCAAAACATGGGACCTGTACACTGACGCCTTGACGTTTGCGTATAACACACAGGTACACCATACAACGGGTTTGACTCCATTTGAATTGGTACTTTCGCGTCATCCGCCCGCTGTAGCGTTGAAACCCCAGCCTACGCTGGCAAACTTCCCTTCCGTGAAGGATTATCGCCAACGATGGAAAGCGTGGCTTACGAAGTTAATCCCGGTCGCCCGGAGCTCCATGACACGAGCACAGGCCGCGTACAAGCGTGATTTTGACTCTCGTGTACGAGGTACAGCACCACCAATTAAGGAGGGTGACTACGTTTTCGTCCGTAAGGAGCACTGGAACCCTGATAAAGAGAAACGGCATAAGCTCTCACCCGTCGCGGACGGTCCCTACAAGGTCATATCAGTGGATAACGACACCTTAGTGGTGGAAATGAACGACGCTCATGAGCGGATTTCCCACGATCGCGTTGTTATGGCACCGCCACCCTCCGTAGAGGTTGCTTACAAAGATGAGAACCAACACACACCAGTGGAACAACCCACATCTGTGGTTAACAGGCCTTCTGTGTTGCCACACCCTTCAAGGGGACTCTCAGATATACCGTCCTTATCGGACGCAGGCCCGAATGGCCTTTCTTCTCTAACGCCACCGCGTGGTGTCTATCCCCGCAGTTTGGGCGCTTCTACCACTCCCCATGCCGCTCAATCTAAGGAGGGGGAGGAGAAGCCTAACTCTCGTCGAGAGACCGAAACCGCTTCGTTGCGTCATGACAACCATGGTGCACGGACCTCCGGAAACATCGAAAAGGACAATAGTGGACCGAGAAATCCGTCTACTGAGGTGCCATCTTCGCATTTGCGTGCTACAGCTACCGCTGAACCCTCTCGAGGAATTTCTACCGCATCTGCGCCAGATCGCACTCCCCAGCGGGATTCTAGTCGTCAAAATGCACCACGCAGTGGGAAGTCTCTCGCCGAATTGAAATCGTTGCAGGTAACTATTCGCGTTCGCGATACTGAACCGGCTGTGCCGTCGAGCTTTGATCCGCATTCCATGGGTCACGGTTGGTCAACAACAGCTACGCTGGATAATGCAGAGCAGGCCCTCGCGGGATCCTCTGAGCCGACTACACCGAGCGTGGTAACTCCTACTGCACGGCAGAACACACCGGCCAAGCATTTTTTCGAAGAGTTTACTTTTACGCGAATGGAATGGAACATTGAACTAGACGATGAGAGTGGATGCCATATTCTTCTCGCATATGGAAACATGCCAGTCATGTACTGGATACAGAAGAAAAAGTGTTTATTGCAAATCTTTGCATTGCGTCTTCTTTGCGTGACCCCGTCTTCTTCCTCCGTTGAGCGAAGTTTCAGTGCTCAGAAATGCATTCGAACGTCCATACGAAACCCTCTTCACCCAGAAAAGGTGAAGAAGATTGTCTTTTGCGCATTTAACAGCGCCATCCTCAACTCAACGCGTTCTCCGTGTATGAAGTGCAACGCGTTCAGGGAGGGATTCTTGGTACTTGAATGCTTCCCCGATATTATCGGTTGTGTATTGTGTATATGAACTACGCCCCACTGTGGTGGATATGGACAGGTGGGACACGGTTTTGGGTCAATTGGCGGTTGGCCACAGTACTGGATGTTGCCACGAAATGTGGAGTATTTTAGTTGATTTTATTTATTATTTTCACACCCATTTCTGGGAAGCTAGTACTTAGTGCGACGGCGCACTGCCGTCGCACCAGTAAACCTTCCCCAACAAGGGACCCCAACCTGGGGAACTGGCTCTAGTTGTTACCGCTTGCGCGCGTGCTCCACTCCTCCTTGGAGGGAAATGCCGTGAACCACGGGACATGTAACCCCCTTGCACATCTAAAGGGACCCATCACTGGGAGTCATATTATTCGAATTGCATTGGTGTTTCGCCCTGTATAGAGATATTGTTACCGGCATCGCTGTTCGCCCCCGTCGCTCTCGCGACTCACTTCGTCCTCTCTTCCTCCTCTCCGCCCTTCCTTTTTCCCCTTTTCAGGGGAGCACCTCCCGCTATCCGCGGCTCTAGTGTGCGCATCCGCTCACACACCGCCACTTACGTGGAAACCTACCTCTAGCGAGGACGCATTCCCGCTCTCGCGGATACCGATTCTTGTCCTAAACCCTCTTGCACTAGTCGCGAAGGGTGGCCTCGGTCTTACAAACCAGCTCCGCCGTGCCACCCCTAGAGGGCTCTACCCAGCTGGGTTCACCTCCACGGAGGAAAGATCCCGAACGTCTTTCGGTGTTTCTCCCCTTTGGGGCGTTGCACCACAAAGTGGTCTCCCGACCTAGAATCGGTTTTTGTTTTCCCTCTTACGAGGTTTGTTTTCACTCACCGGAAGTTCCGTGATCGTATCCCGTCGTAACGGTATTTTCTCATGTCAAGAAATCCCTCCGATGTGGAGCCAGTGGTGACGTGTAGTCGCTCCCGCGACAACGCGGACACTTCCAAAGTTCGGTTCGTACCCCGTATCCCTATACGGACAAGTTCCAGCCGTGCTGGCGCCGCTTCATCGCGGAATGATACCCCCGACCGGGAACCCCGGAACCTCCTTTTGCCCTCGTTATCACCCCCGCAGGGGAATGCAGCATCGACTCCCGCTGTTGCCGCAGTGCCCCAGGCACCCCACCCTGCTCCCGCTGTCGCGGCTTCAAGCCCCCGTGGAACGGGCGATAACACCCCCCAGGGGACTTCCCTGGAATCCCAGGTCCGCGCTCTGTGGACCGCCCATGACACCCTTGTAGGGGAACTAACATCCCTCCAAGAGGTGGTCTTGGCAACTCCCGTAAAGGAGGTTGCCGAGGAACTCCGTATGTTACGGTCTGACGTCAACTCCGTGTTGGAGAGTTTGGGACAACCTGCCCTTTCATCGAAGGAGTTGAAGCCCGATTTGATCGGATTGGTGCCCGCCTGGAGACGCTGGAGCAGTTCGTCCTCATGGACAAACCATCCACGGATGATCCAGTAAACGAGGCATCGCACAACAACCAGCTTGCTGGGAAGAAGAAACGCCGTCATCGACGGAAACCCCACCGAATATATTCGGACTCTGATTCTTCGACATCGTCGGACTCATCCCGAAACCATTCGGTTAGCTCGAGCTCCTCGGACTCCGACTCGGAGGACGAGAAGCGAGGCTACTCCTCCCGCTCGAAGCGGTCATCGGCCACTGAAGGTGTGATCCGAACCCGCCAGAAGGGGAGAAGACACCCCGGTCTCCGGGAATTGAAACCGACAAACCCGGATTATCGGAAGCTTTTATCATACCGGTATTACCGGCTCGAAGATTCGTCACTTGGACGTACGCCCCGTGGTACGGGAAAGGTGCGAGAATGCATTAAGCGAATGCAGCTCTCGCTCCGCAACCAGTATTTTACTGGAGAGGACCCAGTCCTGGTACTGGATTTCTTATCCCGCTTCGTAGCCGAGGCTGATATCCTCGGTATGAATGAGGGACAAGCCTATTTGGCTTTACCGTATTTCCTACGGGGAGTGGCGGAGTACCAATACAACTCTGTCAGAGGATCTTCTCGTGCCTCCGAGGGAGGGGTTACTTGCTGGCCGGAGGCTGTGCAGTATCTTCTGCGCTGCTACGCCAAAAACACCGCTACGCAGCAGGCTATCCTCGCTTTGCGAGATACACGCTAGCGTGCTGGAGAGACCGAGACCGATTACTCGGTGCGCCTTAACAAGGCTTTCCACAGATGTGGTAACGTATACCCCGCTGGGGAGCGCAGTACCATGTTCATCGATGGTCTTGACCCGGCAATCCGGAGTTTAGTTACCCGTTATCGGGAGGACAAGCGGAGGATTACCTATCTCGAGCTGGTCCAACACGCTCGAGCGGAAGAGGATGCACTTCGTGCAAGAACTCGGAACAATCGGTCTAAATCCGCCAAGGCGTTGTTGCTAGAAAGCGAAGCTTCCTCACTCCCGCTCACTGCGGATGAGAACCCTGGACAGGGATTTGATACCGTGCATTTAGTGCAGGGGGATGGTGTGTCGATACCCACCAGTGATTTGCCGTCGATGACGAAGATGACCCGTGATACGGGAACAGAAGATCCCGTTCTATACGGTGGTAACATTCGGGTCCAAGCCCAACGACTCCCGTTTTCAAACGGTCAATCCCGTTATCAACGGCCTGGATGGACTGACACCCGCCCTGCGGTTCGCTTCTCCGATACTCGGAATAATAATCTGCGTGTCGCGGTGTTGGCTCTCATTTGCCACCTGTGCTATACCCATGGACATACCTCACCTCAGTGTATTTGTTCACTGAAGGATATGGCCAAGGTAGTGGCAAATTATGAGGCCCTCACTCCAGAGGAGAAACGTTCCGTCCCGACGGCTTCCTACCTCCGTGCTAAAACGGACTTTTCCCATACCCTACCACAGACCCCGCGTGCGCGGCAAGCTTCACATACCCCGATTCGGGGGATCACGCAACCATCCGTTGCAAACCCCGCTTATGCGAATAGAAACCCCCGTCAACGGGATGAAGCACTCGTTGTCGACGAAACCAACCCACCGCCGAAGGTGGAAAACTAACTGAGGGAGTCTCCTCTTTGGGAGAGGCGTCCTCAGACAAGAGGCTGTTGGCGCCCGAGGCGTCCTCGCCTCGCTCCCCGGTGAAAGTCCTCTCGAGTAAAGACAACGCTGACGCGGACTCTGCGCACTTCGGTGTGTTGCGTCGCCCGTGGATACGGAGTAAAAAGCCCCGGATTCCCGGTAGAGTCTTGGTCTTGGCCAAGCGCAATTACAAGGTCTATGCCGACCTTGGCCTTGATCCCCAGTTTATGGTGAGGTTTCTCACCGTCCTGGATACAGGTGCAATCCCCAACTTTGTTGTGGAATCATTGTTACCCCCGCTTGTGCGGTCTCGTATCCGCTCTGACGCGGTCCCCGACATTTCGGATGCGAACAACAATCCGTTACAAACGGTGGGCACAGTGGACCTCGTCGTGAGACTTGGTACCTCTGTGGTGAAGTTGGACTTCATCGTTTGCCGTTCATTGGCAGCACCAGTCATACTGGGATGTGATTATTGCGACAGATTTGTCGACGCAATCAGGCCCCGCCTCAGGCGTGTAGAACTTGACGACGGATCGTCGGTTCCGATTGTTCGCCGCCCGCTAAAGCGGTCCTCTCGGAAACAAGCTCTGCTCCCTGCTGCGCAGGAACCACCGCCCACGTCCCGCGAGTCCACCAAGCTCCGCGTCGCTGCCTCGGTTTCTATACCGGCTGAGTACCAAGTCTGGGTGCAGGTAAATTCCCGTCAACACGTTCTTCGGGTTATACATCCCCTCGCCTCGTTGTACGAGAAATCCCAGCTGGCGCTGGCTAATGGAATTGTCTCCATTTCCCCGGATGTTCCTTTCCGGATATTGGTTGCCAACCTTGGCAAACACCCCCAGTATCTGGTGAAACACCAAGTAATTGGGAGTGTAACTCCCCATCCTATGGGAATGCTGCCAACGAAGATGACAGCCGCCGATGTGCTCGGAGTTACCACCTCTTCTGAGGAGTTCGCCCGGCCGTCCGAAGACGTCAAGTCTAAGGACGGGGAGGAAACCGCTACTTCAGCGTCGAACACACCAAGTAACTCGGAATTGCGAACCACACCTGTTCCACAGGACAATGCTCCATCGAGCAACGACCGGATTGATCCGGAAAAGGCACTTGAAGCGCTGGACTTCAGCCACGTGCCAGAGTCGCACCGCGACAAACTCCGTACCATGTTACGGGAATTCACCACAATGTGGGATGGCTCGCTTGGCGAGATTAACGCAACGGAACACAGGATCGATTTAATGCCCGGTGTGCGACCGGTTGCACAACCCCCTTACAGGGCAGGTCCGAAAGCTCGGGAAGAGGAGCAGTCCCAAGTGGCCAAGATGCTCCGCGCAGGTGTGATTGAGCCCGATCAATCACCCTGGGCATCCCCAGTTGTACTGGCTTTGAAGGCCGACGGAACCTGGAGGTTCTGTGTCGACTAGCGCCGGCTCAATGCCGTGACTATTAGGGACACGTATCCTATCCCTCGTATGGACGAGTGTATTGACTCCCTCGGAGACGCCACCGTTTTCACGGCTCTCGATGCACCGCATTCACCTGCCACGCAGGAACGTACCGCTTCAAGCGGATGCCATTTGGGTTAACCAACGCCCCCGCCACCTTTCAGCGTGCAGTAGATATTCTACTCAACCGTTTTAAGTGGCGGAGTTGTCTGGTCTACCTTGATGATATTATCATCTTCTCCAACTCGTTAGACGACCATCTCACTCACGTCCGAGGCGTGCTGACCGTACTCCGCAATGCGGGAATTACCCTCCAGTTGAGGAAATGCGAGTTCTTCACAGATACTGTAAAGTATCTGGGTCACATTATCCGTCCTGGACGGTTAGCGATCGAGAAAGCTCGAGTCAAATCCCTCGTTGAGGCGAAAGAGCCCCGTAATCAAATGGAACTGCGCTCCTTTTTGGGGCTGTTCAACGTCTATCGACGGTTTATCCCGAACTTTTCGGATACTGCCGCGCCCCTGAACGCGTTGTTGTGAAAGGGGAACCCCCCAACACTGGGAAAATTTACGCCCGAGAAATCAGAAGCCTTTAACTCCTTGAAGGAGTCTGTCACATCAGCACCAATCCTACATCTCCCAAAACTTGGGTTGCCATACTCCGTAGATACGGACTCGAGCGACTACCAAGTCGGGTGTGCTCTTTTTCAAAACACCCCCGAGGGGTAACGACACCCAATTGGTTATTGGTCGCGCTCGCTCAATTTTCATGAGTGGAACTACTCCGTATCAGAGAAAGAGTGGGTCGCCGTCGCATGGGCGATGACCACTCTGCGCCCCTACCTTATGGGAGTTCACTTCACCGTGTACACGGATCATTCCTCATTGAGGTGGTTAATGAAAATCTCCGACCCGTCGGGACGCTTCATGCGCTGGACACTCCGCCTCGCGGAATATGACTTTCAAGTCATTTATAAAAAGGGCGCGCAGAACACCCAAGCCGACGCCCTGTCGCGTTTACCCACAAGTGGAGAAGCACTCCCAACGGAGGATGATGAAGTCCCATGTTTCATTGCCATAAACCCGGATGATCCGGAATGTGCCATCGAGGCTGGGCCAGAAAACTGGGACGAGGATGCTGACTTTAACGAACTACTCGCATCGCGAGATGAATCTGAGAACCCGTTATCGGGAAACTTTGTACCGGTATCACCGGAAGAAATGATCCGAGAACAATTCGGCGACCCATTCTGTACGAGGGTTCGTGCCCGTATCAACGGTGGTGAAGATATCTCTTTCGGGGTAAACGACAAAGGCTACCTCGTAAGGAAGGTCGAAGCCCGCCCACAGATTTTGGTACCTCATTCCCTCCAGTCGCGGGTGTTACATCTATCACACTACGCCCCCATTGGAGGTCACCCAGGTGGGAGGAAACTCTACCTAACTCTGCGAAGAGATTTCTATTGGCCCACCATGGTGGTGGATTGCTACGCAACCGTGCGGTTTTGTAGCAAATGCGCGAAGAATCGCGTGAAACTCCGCAAAAATGCAAAGAAGATGAAACTATTCCCCGCAAGGGCGCCGCTCGAGTTTACCGCGATCGATATTCTCGGACCATTACTCACCACGAAACGTGGAAACAAGTTTCTACTTGTCATTACCGACCGCTTTTCTAAGCTGGTACGGACTGTCGCTCTTCGGAGGATAACCGCTCTCACGGTGGCCCAGGCTCTGGTGACGCACTGGATTTTTGTCTACGGTCCCCCTGTGGAGGTGCTCTCCGATAACGGGAAACAGTTCGTGAGCAAGTTCTTCCAGGATGTTTGTCGCATCCTGGATGTCAAGAACTTGTTCACGACTACCTACCACCCCCAGTGTAATGGGCAACTTGAACGGTTTAACCGGACGTTACTCGCGGCGTTACGTTCCTACGTCGCTGACCACCCAACGAATTGGGATCTCTACGCTGATGCGGTAACCTACGCGTACAATACGCAGGTACACCGGACTACCGGAGTTTCGCCATTCGAGTTGGTTCTATCTAGAACACCCCCGTTTTTGGCGCTGGAAACCCAAGCTACCTTGGACAATTTCCCATCTGTGGGTATCTACCGGCAGCAATGGAAGCAATGGCTTTCCACGCTGGTCCCCGCTGCGCGGAAGTCTATGGCACGGGCCCAAGCCGCTTACAAGCGTGATTTTGATGCTCGCTTGCGAGGGAAACCGTCCCCGATTCGGGCGAATAACTACGTTTTCATCAGGAAGGAGTACTACAAACCGGAACGGGAGAAGCGCCATAAACTCTCGCCTGTGGCGGATGGACCATTCAAGGTCATCTCTGTGAACACCGACACTGTCGTGGTAGAGATGGGCGACACGTACGAACGGATTTCCCGTGATCGTGTTGTCCTTGCCCCTCCTCCCTCGTCAGAGGTAGTCCTGGATCCAGGCAACCCCGTTTCTACGAACTCTGCAACACCGGAACCATCCGGGAGTACTAGGCCTACGGTACTACCACACCCCAGCCGGGGACTCTCAGACCTACCGAACCTGTCGGACTCACCGGCTCAGCCGGGTAATTCGGGGCTCTCAGCGCCCGCCTCTACCACGCCCGCCCCCTTGGCGCGAATTTACACCCGCCAGGCGGGGAACGTTCTCCCTTATCCCGCCGCTCAGTCTAAGGAGGGGGAGGAGAACACTCTTTTTCGAGGAACGATATCGCCGTCGCAACGGGAAACACGGAACATACGGAACACTGACCCTGAAGCACGGAGTATGTCACACGACACTAATCCCCCGTTCTCGGGCAGTGCTGCGCAACAACAACCAGACGCGCAGGCGCCGCAAAAGCGGCAATTATACCGTACTACACGGGAATTTGAAGCGCAACTACCGCACACCCTGGTCAGGGAAGGATCCCCAATATGGGAGTATGGTGACGATCGCCCCCAATCCCCTGAGCATAGCGATGCATCGAAGCTGCCATTTGCGGAAGCCCCCGCAGAAGCGGTCCAATTAGGTCCAGCAGACCCGCGTCCCGTGGAGAAAAGGCGCCCAGATACGCCAGCGCCGCTGGGAAATACCCACACCCCTCTTAGGGGAAAAGGCGGCCGAGCCGCAGTCGAAGCTTCAGGCCCTGGCGCGCAAGCGCCGGAAACGCCTCCCGTCGTCGACGGAATCGAAGCCACCACTCCGGGGTATAATTTGCGCCAACTTCCGCAACGCTGCGGCGAAGAACCGAGGAACTCGGGAAAAATGCGCGCCATCGCACGCTCGAAACCGGTCGTACCGGACGCTGCCCCTCCTCATGGAGACAGTGCACTGCGCTTAGCGGCAAGGCCCCTGAAAAGGGTGTCATCGGCAACTGCCCGGCACCCCCCAAAGGGGAATTTCAACCACAATGCCGGTGTACCGGAGTTAGCCTTAGGCCACCCCCGAGTAGCCGGGGACACCACGGCACAGCCGGAACGTATGGCAGAGAACGCTCGTGACCCCCCAGGGGAGGCGGAACGCTTACCAATCACCGTGTTCAACGGGACCCCACAGGGGATGTCGCAAACGCCGTTCCCCCATACGTGACAAAGACCCTGCGAGCTCGCGGCTTGCGAAGAAAACCGCACTCGCGGAGTTCAAGTCCCCGGCCGACTGGCAGTTTGCCTGGCCTACCGTGATGACGGGAACAACGACGCCCCTCTGGGGAATAACTTGGCGGTGAAGACCATGATGCCAAACACCCTCTTGAGGGATATCCTCCCGCACGAGCAGCGGCCGCTACCACAGCGCACGGCAACGCTGGAGGTATCGCCGAAAACCCTGCTAAGTGACATTACACTGCACCGCGGGCAACCCTCACAAGGGAATAAAACGACCACCCGGCACGGCCGGCAAGTCTACGAACGAAAGTTCGTAGTAGACCGACTTGTCGGACAAACCTGGGACCAGGATGGTATTCTACAATACGGCGTCCACTGGTACGGGTATGACCCCAGTGGGGATACGTGGGAGCCAATCGAACACCTCCCACGGTCGCAGGTCGTGCGATACCACCGTCAAACGGGAACTGCAGCCCCAGCTACGCTGGTTAACGCCCAAGTCGGGTAACGTTGCCGCGCGAGCGGAGCGCGATAGGAAAGGATAACAAGGCAAGGTCCGTCGAAGACGGGGAACTCAAACGGGAATCACCGTTCTAAACGGGAAAGTTTATTCAAGGGAGCAGCTAGCTCCCCACACACTATACTACAATAGCTGGCTATGCCAGAAAAGAAGAACCAGGAAACTGGACTAGAGGTTTCACTCACCCCCATCGTATGGGGCGTAACCACCAGCGAGGCGGTAGGCCAACGCGGCCGCCATAGTGGTGACATCCCCCGATACCTCGGCAGCGCTCAGACTGGCACCCCAGAGAAAACGTGCGATGATCCCGTTTTCATTTGCCGTCACCCCGCTGGGGATAGAAGGTCCGGTACTTGCCGCCGAAGGGTCAGCAGCCGGCTCGGCCGGAGATACCCCCTCTGGGAAAGCGTCCGCGCTAGCGCCGGTTTCCTCTACGTCCATCTCCCCGGGTTCTTCCGGTTCTTTATCGACCATTGGGTCATCCCCGCCATATGCGCGTTAGTAGTCGTCAGAATCGACGTACCCCACCGGGTGGTCTTCTAGCACATGCCGGGGCGCATCGCAAAGCTCGCACGCCTCCTCGGAGGAAATTTCCCGGAACTCCCAGGGGTCGAAGTAGATAAAATCCCCTGCAAGGGCGGTGTTTCTACCCAGTCCCGGACCACCGGTGTTACCGCTGCCGCCATCCAGACGACCGCTTTGCTCCAGCCGGACCTCACTCCAGCTAACGCTGTCGATGTACCCAAGTACTTGGAGGACCTCTTCATTGTTGGCCTGGCCCCCAAGGGGGGTGCGAAGGTCCAAATTGCAGATCGCTGCACACGCGGTGGAAGGAACCAGAGACGTAACTGGTCGTACGCCTCGTTGAGGATATAATCCGCAGCGCTGGCCGCCCAATCCGTAACCACTACGAACCACAACCCCGACCAGGGATCCTGCATGAGCAGCGAACCGAGGTACGTAAGTACCGGCGGGAGTTCTATGTAGCACCCCCGGCAGGCCTCATGGAAGCGCCACCACTCGGGGAGTGCTACATACCGACCTAGTCGGTGAGGCGGCGCAATCCGCTCTATCTCCACGTTCTGATACGGGATGAAATACCCGATCCGGAATCGCCAACGCCGCTCATAGCGGATGAAGTTCTGGAGGAAGGTTGACCGGTATTGCCGGGAAAGATAGCGGAACTCCCCCCGAATAATCGGTCGCTCCCAACAAAGGGCCTCTTGCCGCGCTGCGGGGAAATTCCTCCAAGCGGGGGTCTCGAGGCGGGACAGGTTTTCGCCGTACCCAATCTCCCCGCGAGTGCGGAAGTGGCTAATGTGGAAGCCAAACTCCGGTGGGACCGGTACATCGAATGGAGCCCGGCTCTACCGTTGGTATGCCATGCGCGTCAACGTGGTCTGCACCGCAGCGACGGTCTCGCCCGATTTCCTTCGGAGGTGGTGACGTGGAATTGCAATCCGGTGAAGCCAATCCCACGATGTGGTGACTGCTCTGGGCAGATCCCCCGGAAGGGTGTCTGAGCCATCGGCATAAGCGGTGACCAATCCCTCATTGAGGACAGCGACCGGGTGAAACCACGGGGCAAGGCGCAGGCGCGACGCGTGATTCCGATTCATCGGGTTGAGCCCCACCAGGGTGTTGTAGGTTGGCCAGTTGAACGCCGGAGCGGTTCTGGAGGATCCCACCGAAAGTGGTAGTGCGAAGGGATCGTCAGCTGCAGCAGCCACATTCCCCGGTTGTACCGGATGTTGATCGCCCTGAGGCAGGGGAACTGACCGGAAGCCGGTGGTGTATTGCCCGAAAGACCTCGGAGGCTGGTTGCTGTTGTTAATGTTGTTGTCGTTGTTCATTTCTCCCTCTTCGAGGGTGATGGTTGTAGTGCAATGGCCCGTCGAGGGTATGCCGCAATCGGTCTTCATAAGGATTTGATCCGCTCCCGGCTGCCACAACCGTGGTTATGAATGGTATTAGCTTCACTAGCCCCATTTGGGGGTGTCCCTAGGAAGGGTAGTAATTGTGGCCACGTGTGCCGATATTGGCCCGATGACGGGTGCGCCGTGGCAAGCTTGCCACGGTTGCACATCTGTACTACAGTAGCCGGCCTTGCCGGGTGGCTAGATATTTCTAGATATTTATTTTAATATGTTGAAGTGCCGTATATAAGTGGCGGCACTGCCGCCACTGTACGGAGAAGTAAACCTCAAGGAGGAACTGGGCTCTGTTCATCTAGCCGCTTGCGCACGGTCACTAACCCCTCCCGGGGAATACCGCCGCAACACCGGGTTGAGCAACCTGCCTCCGTCTTTGAGGAGTCCTGAACCGTCGTTACGGCTATTTCTTTATTGTTTCTTTTGCCTATTATAGGTTTCTTCCGTCATACGGCTTCTGTTTCTCTGCCCTGTTATACAGGTTGGCCCCCATCGTATAGGGATCTGATTTCCCACTCTCGCGAGTCTGCGCTCCGCAAGTGCGGCTTGTTTGTTGATCATTTGTCCCACAACCGTTGGGCTGGGTACTGTGCTACCACCTCTCGTGGATTCTCCGACGGAGTCGGCTTGCTTGGCCGGTTCTTACCCTCTGACTGCACGCCCAGTACGGGGTCGCCCGGATTTACACCCGGCTCGTGTCGACCCTATCAGAGGGCTCTCTCGCTGTGCCGCCTCTCATTGAGAGCAAGCTTGAACACCTTGGTGGTGCTTCCGCGACGCGGCTCGTGTCTGTGCCACGTTCGCAGTTTGCACTACAAACTGGTCTCCCGACCTAGAACCGGATCTAGTGCCAACATCGTTGGAGTTCGCTTGCCGTGTTGGTGCCCATTCCGCTGGGAGTACCCGTCTTAACGGTTCTTTTCTTTCGCCCGTCTTGGGAACTGGACTTGGTTGCCAGTGGCCGACTGTGTCGGTGAAGCTATGTCATCCCGTGGTCGGGGTGGCCCTTCGAAGGCTGCTTCGGTCCCCGGATCATCCGGCTTACCGCGTGGTCTGCCCCCGCTTCCGAGGGATATTCTCGATATCCCTGGAGAGGGCGACCGAAATCCGGCTCCTCGAGGTGCCCGCTCTGATGCAGGCGCCCCACCCGCTCTTCAACCAGCCTCTCAGCCCGCTGTTGCGGCTACTTCCGCTTTGGCGGCTAACCCTGCTGTCACGGAGGGCGAGGCAATGTCATCTCGGTCTGACGAGTATACGCTCCGCGACGTGGAGGCACACATGCGAATTCTCCAGAACTCGCACGTGGGCCTACTACAGGAGATGACAAAAATCCGGCAACGGCTGGCTGAAGCCGAAGCTGGGAATGCTACAGAAGACGTCCGTGTTCTACGGTCTGATGTCAACCAGATTATGGAACACCGACAAGTGTCGGCTGCCCTGCACGAGCAGGCTGCCGCACGTTTAGACCGCTTGGCGGCCCGTCTTGAGACGGTTGAGCAGACCATCATCGCAGATGCGGTTGCTCCCGGAGTACCGGTTTCCGAAGGTTCTCGGCACTCACACCGCTCCCGGGACCGCCCGGCAAAGAAGAAGAAGAAGGTCAAGGTGGAATCGGACTCTTCTTCTTCGTCCTCTTCTGAGGATGAGCCTCATCCAGAGGGTTCTTCTACCGAGTCGTCGGACGCGGAGAACGAACGCTCTCGTCACCGTGCTTCCCGCTCGCGGGCTACTGAAGTCACGCAGAGTGCTGCGCGAGGCCGTACTAAAGGACGGAGACACCTTGGATTAAAGGAATTGAAGCCGACCAATTTGTTGTATCAAAAGTTACTTTCATACCGATACTATCGGCTAGAAGATACCACGCCCCAGAGGACCCCTCGTGGGACGGGTAAGGTCCGAAACCATCTCCGCCAAATGGAGCTCACAATGAAGGCCCACAAGTTTTCGGGGGAAGATCCAATCCTTGTGTTGGATTTTCTAAGCCGCTTCGTGGCGGAAGCCGATATCCTTCGGATGAGTGAGGCTCAGGCCTATATTGCGTTGCCGTATTTTCTTACGGGTCTTGCCGAAGATCAGTTCAATTCGGTGCGGGGCTCTACCCGAGCCTCCGAAGGAGGAGTGACTTGCTGGCCGGAGGCGGTTCAATATCTGTTGCGTTCCTACGCGACAGGAAACGCCATACAAGGCGCAATACTCGCGCTGCGAGACACGAAGCAAAAAGCCGACGAGTCGGAAACTGTCTATTCGACCCGCCTCAATAAGGCTTTCCACCGTTGTGGCAATGTGTTCTCGGCTGCCGAGCGTTGCACCATGTTCGTCGATGGATTAACCCGAACCATCGGTGGACTAGTGGCCCGATATCGGGAAAACAATCGCCGGGTTTCTTACCTGGAATTGGTACAGTTTGCCCAAGCAGAGGGAGATGCAGTTCGTGCCCGAGCTGGGATTGGTTCTCGAACCCGCCGCTTGCTTCATGTAGAAGCGCGGAATGTGCCTCTGCCTCATTCGCGAGGATCAGCCCAGGGGGGTTATGACAACGTCCACCTGTTACAGGGCGACGAGTCTTTGCCGAACTCGGAATTGCCGTCGACAACGGAACCGTCTGCCACGGATGTGGACCCCGCATTGTATGTTGGTAGGCAAGTTCCGGCACTGCCGGTGCCGCACTCTATTGGATATCGAGCCCAACGCCCTGGATGGAGGGACCCTTTCCCTCCGCGTCAGGAGCGTCGACCGGCAAACCCGGAGCTTCTTCGACAGTTGATTTGTCACACCTGTTACAGGCACGGGCATATTGCGCCAAATTGTCTATTGCCCGTTAGGGATATGGCAAAGATTGTCTCTCACTACGAGTCGTTGACGCCCGCCGAGCGGGAACGTGTCCCCGAGAAGTCGTTGACGCCCGCCGAGCGGGAACGTGTCCCCGAGAAGTCGTACCTTCGCGCGAAGGCGGATACTCAGCCTGAGAGACAGGATACTGTACCACCTCTTGGTGGAAACGTAGCCGCACCTGCGGAATTGCCACCTCCGCAGACTAGCGGCGAAGCTCAGAAAAACTGACTGTAGGAGCCTCCAGCAATGGAGAGGCGTCCCCAACCTTGGGGCCGAAAACGCCTGAGGTTGAGAAGCCTCGCTCCCGGGTCACAATCCTTACGAGGAAATTGGCCACAACAGACGTGGACTCAGAGCACCTCGGTGTTCTACGTCGTCCGTGGATACGGTCTCGTAACAACCGGATTCCGGATAGAGTCCTGGTCATGGCAAAGCGAAACTATAAAATTTACGCTGACCTAGGTGTTTCCGACCAGTACATGGTTCGGCAATTAGCCGTTCTTGACACGGGCGCTGGTCCAAACTTTTTGGTTCAATCAATGATTCCGTCTCACTTACGGCCCCGCATCCGAGCGGCGCCGCAATTGGATATCGCGGATGCTAACAATCGGCCACTTTCTACAGTGGGAGTAATCGATTTGCTCGTCCGGCTAGGCCGGTATGTTGTGAAGCTTGACTTTTTGGTATGCGAGAAGCTGGCAGCGCCAGTTATACTGGGGTGCGACTTCTGCGACCGCTTCGTCGAATCAATTCGACCGCGAACGCGGACTGTCGAGATGGAAGACGGCACGACGATTCCGATTGTTCGGCGACCCCTACGGAGGGCTTTGAAGAAGCAGGTACCATTGCCTGCTGCGCAGGAACCAGCCGCTGCTGCGCGGGTATCCACGAAGCTCCGAGTAGTTCGGTCTGTGTGCATTCCGCCTGAATCGCAGGTTTGGGTTACAGTTGCTTCTCCACAGTGTGGCCTACAAACGGTTCAACCGTTGCCTCATCTACAAGAGAGGAATCAACTTGCCCTTGCCAATGGGATTGTTTTCGTTGAGCCAGATAAACCTTTTAAGGTACTGGTCGCGAACTTCAGCCGTTATAATCAACGGTTAATGCGCAACCAAGTAATTGGCTCAATGCTTCCGCACCCTGCGGCTATCGTACCGACGAAGGTATCCGCTGCCGAGGTTCTCGGGATCCTCGACGCTGAGGAGGGGGAGGAAAGCCGAAGTGAATCGGAAATGAGCCCAGTTAAATCGGGAACAGTTAAGCCGAACAGTACGGATAACGCCGCCGAACCGACTTCGTCGGCTGGAGATAGCCTGTCGAAGGAAGAGACGCCGAATTCACCGGAGAAGGACGTAGCAGCCACTGTGGTGGACAAGCAGGCTGCCTCGCAGGAACTCGAGTCTCTGGACCTTGATCAAGTCCCAGAGACTCACCGCAATAAGCTGCGGCAGATGCTCAAAGAGTTCACGCCCATGTGGGATGGCTCCCTAGGGAAGATTGGAATTACCGAACATCGGATTGATTTGTTCCCGAACACTCGGCCGATTTCGCAACCCCCTTACAGGGCAGGACCGACAGCTCGAGAAGAGGAAAAGGCTCAGGTTGAGAAAATGCTCCGAGCCGGAGTTATTGAACCAGCCCAGTCACCTTGGGCCTCACCTGTGGTGCTCGCTCCCAAAGCTGATGGGTCTTGGCGATTTTGTATCGACTACCGCAAGTTGAATGCGGCTACGGTGAAGGATGTCTATCCCATCCCACGAATGGATGAATGCATCGATTCATTGGGCGAAGCGAAAGTTTTCACGACCCTCGACGCTAATTCGGGCTATTGGCAAGTCCCTCTTAGGGCTGAGGACCGTGACAAGACGGCTTTTGTATGCCATCAAGGCCTCTACCGATTCAATCGGATGCCCTTTGGGTTAACTATCGCGCCAGCCACATTTCAACGCGCTGTGGACATTTTGCTCGCCCGCTTCAAGTGGAAGACCTGCCTGGTTTACCTGGACGATGTGATCGTTTATTCGAGCAACCTGGACGAGCACCTGACCCACGTACGGGATGTTATGCGAACGTTACGCGATGCAGGCATCACCCTGAAGCTCAAGAAGTGTGAGTTCTTTACCGACACTGTGAAATATCTCGGGCATGTCATCCGTCCTGGACGGCTTGCAATTGATGAAGTACGAGTGAAGTCCCTCAAGGAGGCAAAACACCCGCGAAATCAGACGGAACTCCGATCATTTCTCGGCCTATGTAATGTTTATCGCCGCTTCATCCCGAACTTTGCGGATATTGCAGCACCACTGAATGAACTCCTTCGAAAAGGCCAGCCAGTTACTCTGGAAGAGTTTGATGACCGGAAGTCAACGGCATTCTCAGCACTCGTTGAGGCAGTGACATCACCACCGGTGCTATCCCTACCAAGGGCCGGATTGCCATACGCCGTTGACACGGATGCGAGCGACTATCAGGTCGGCTGCGCCTTGTTCCAAACCACAGAGAGTGGAGATCGATTGCCAATTGGATATTGGTCAAGAAGCCTCAACGTCCACGAGAGGAATTACTCTGTGTCAGAGAAAGAATGTCTAGCAGTGGTCTGGGCCCTCCAGACCCTGCGCCCCTACCTGATGGGGAATCATTTCGAAGTCTACACCGATCACTCGGCTTTACGCTGGCTACTCTCTATAGCGGAGCCATCTGGCCGCCTGATGAGGTGGAGGCTGCGCTTGGCAGAATTTGACTTCGAGATGAAGTATAAAAAGGGACTCCTGAACACTCAGGCTGACGCACTTTCCCGCTTGGAGACAGCGGCCGAAGCTGAGCCAGTCGATGACCTGGAGATTCCGTGCTTCCTTTTGGAAGACGGCGAGAGCGATGCCGATGAAGAATCGGAAGGATGGGACATCTACGATGCTGTTTCAACCGTGTCAGACACGCGACCCGAACCGGGCTCGTTCGTACCAATTACGCCGGAAGAACTCATCCGGGAGCAGCATACTGACCCATTTTGTACTGGGATTCGGAGCCGTCTGAACGGTGGAGCTGAGTTGCCCTTCATCACGAACGATCAGGGATTCTTGATCCGAACCGTCGGAGATAGGCCACAGATTGTGGTTCCGCACTCACTCCAATCTCGGGTGCTGACCCTGTCGCACTATGCGAAATTGGCCGCCCACCCTGGTGGTAGGAAGTTGTACTATACCTTAAAGAAGGACTTCTACTGGCCAGCAATGGCTTTTGATGCGTATGTCACTGTTCGTGGATGTTCAGACTGTGCGAAGAACCGCGTCAAATTGCGGAAGTACTCCAAGAAGTTGGTACTATTCCCTGCAAGGGCTCCACTAGAGTTTGTGGCAATTGATCTGCTCGGAGAGTTCATCCGGACTCGCCGGGGAAACCGGTTCCTACTGGTTATAACCGACCGCTTCTCTAAGCTGGTACGGACAGTGCCTCTCAAAAGGATCACCGCTGCTACGGTCGCCCAAGCTTTCGTTACACACTGGGTTTTTGTTTATGGACCACCGATTGATCTACTATCGGACAATGGACCGCAGTTCGCGGCTAAGTTCTTTCAAGATGTCTGCCGCATCTTGCGGATTCATAATTGGTTCACTACGACCTATCATCCGCAGAGTAACGGCCAGGTGGAGCGCTTTAACCGCACAATGCTCAACGCATTGCGGACTTTTGTTGCCGATCATCCTTCGGAATGGGATCTCTACAGCGATGCTGTCACTTATGCCTACAATACGCAGGTTCATCGCACTACACAGATCTCGCCATTCGAGCTGGTGCTGTCGCGCGTTCCACCACCGGTGGCTATCGAACCGCAGCCTACGCTGGATACGTTTCCTTCACCCCGTCTACACAGGGACGCCTGGAAGGACTGGCTGAAGAAGATTATCCCGAAAGCTCAGCAGAACCTGGAAAAGGCACAAGCCGCATACAAGCGGAACTTCGATGCTCGCGTACGCCGGAATGCCCCACAGATCAGGGAAGGGAGCTATGCCTTCCTTCGGAAGGAATACTACAACCCGGAAAATGAGAGACGTCATAAGCTCTCTCCGGTTGCGGAAGGCCCTTTTCGGGTAGTCGCCGTGACCGACACTACGGCTGTCCTTGATATCAAGGGTGCGCATGAGCGTTTATCGCTGAATCGCCTGACGCCCGCACCACCACCTGCTACGCAGGCAACGCAGCCGAAGGATTCGGAAACCCAGGATGCATCGGATACTACTGCCGTCGAAACGGAATCGGGTGGACTACCAGTAGTCATGCCGCACCAGGACCGTGGGTTAGCCGATTTGCCGGTAGCTGAGGAACCTACACAGTCAAAAACTGCTGCCGCTCACGTTCATACGCGGATACTGGCCCCATCGGGGATCCTGAGCTCCGCCCCCGTCGTCTCAACTGAGGAGGGGGAGGGGACAGGTCAATCTCGATCGCCACTATCGCCGTCAGGTCAATGTCGATCGCCACTATCGCCGTCGCGGACGGATAAGCCTTTGGAGGTCTCTGCGTCACAGCCGGTGACCACGCCTATTGGGGAAGAGCCAGGAGGCCCGCAGAACGGGAGCGACGAACGGAAAACTGTAAAGGACACCGACAATTCGGACAAGAACAACGCCGGAAACCCGGAAAAGCGCTACAGTGAAGATGCTGGAGAAACCGCCCCGCTCGCGGATAGTATCGCACGGCCGCCACAGACGGAATCCCAGAACCTAACTCCCAATAGGAGGAACGAAACCGGTACGCCGGAAAGGAGTAGGGTACTCCCCAACCCAGCCGCAGCACAAGCGGAGAACACGAGTTCGGTACATCTACCACCTTCGCCGTCGTCGACGGAGTCGCCCTCACAGGCCCCCGGGACACGGGATAGTACGCCGAAACATGACGGACAGCCGGAGATCCGGAAGCTCGCAGTCCGAGAAGACCGACATCAAGATGAAGCCCAGTCGCATGGGAATGAAGACCAGAACTCCGGAAGCCTCAGCTCGAGGAAAAAACCATGGTCAAATGAGACGTTGCCTGGTATACAGGATGCCCTATCACCGGGATTAAGGCCGAAGCTACGCGTGAGCAATGACACTGCCCGGAACGGGAACCACGACAGCAACACCTCCACAGAGGGCAGACTTACCAAGCCGCACACCGAGCGGAGTGTCCTCGACGAGGAATATGTTATTGACCGCCTGGTTAGTCACGGCTTCGCCCCGGATGGGGAATTGTTGTATCGAGTCCGTTGGTACGGCTACGCCCCTTCGGAGGACACTCACGAACCAATTGAGCATTTGCCTCGTTCGAAGGTTCTCCAGTATCACCGTCGTACACGGACACCGATACCGGCTACGCTGGACAAAGCCCAAGTGGGTTGACCATCCATGGCACCGGCCGAGGCCGCTTCAAGCGGAATACACTGCGCTTTAAAGAATCATGCCGCCTCACGCGGACGCAACAATGCTGCAGAAGAACCCGCCGTATATACGGAAGCCACGTACAGTGGAAAGAAGAAGAAGGAAGATGAAGAAGAGGCCAGGAAACTGGAATGAAGACTACGAAGTACGCTACAGCCGCCTAAGGCGGAAGCCCTCCCCTCCTTAGGCTAATTTTCGGATACCCTCCAAAGGGTGTAGCCCACTGAGAAGGGGGAGGAAGACGAATGAAGAAGCTCAGAAGCCAAACCGGCAGCCGCCGGTATGTTTACTTTTCAACGCAGCAACAGGAAGCCCTCCGGGGAGATAACCGTCAACGGCGAAAGAATCAACGAGTTCCATATCACGAACGGCTTCGGGGTCAAACCAAGGTGCCTTAGCAAACTCCGCCCCGTGACGATGGGGATTCCTTGAGTGCAACGATCCGGGTGTCGGCCATCCCCCAAGAGTGGGCAGCTCGACTTGACGCCAATCCCAAGCGGGCGCGCGACCGGAAGAACTGGTCCCTTGGCCGGCCGAGCCGGGATGGAAAGGAGCCGATTGCGGAAGAGGTGCCGTTCGGAACGGAGGGTTGGAGACTTGCATGCGAGCCGTCGAGGACGGAGATGCGCTAGGGGTGTTTGAGTTGCGGGACATGGCGGGTGACTCTGGTAGAGAACACGGGGGTGAGTTGTTCGTTGGTGTGCGTGGTTCCGAGCAGTTGTCGGCAGACCCGTCGAGGGAGGTACGCTTATATCCACTCATGGTGGCGGGGTCGCGAACCGCTTGGCACGGTTGTTCCAGCCTGAGAAGGGGGAGATGTAGTGCAATGGCCCGTCGAGGGTATGCCGCAATCGGTCTTCATAAGGATTTGATCCGCTCCCGGCTGCCACAACCGTGGTTATGAATGGTATTAGCTTCACTAGCCCCATTTGGGGGTGTCCCTAGGAAGGGTAGTAATTGTGGCCACGTGTGCCGATATTGGCCCGATGACGGGTGCGCCGTGGCAAGCTTGCCACGGTTGCACATCTGTACTACAGTAGCCGGCCTTGCCGGGTGGCTAGATATTTCTAGATATTTATTTTAATATGTTGAAGTGCCGTATATAAGTGGCGGCACTGCCGCCACTGTACGGAGAAGTAAACCTCAAGGAGTAACTGGGCTCTGTTCATCTAGCCGCTTGCGCACGGTCACTAACCCCTCCCGGGGAATACCGCCGCAACACCGGGTTGAGCAACCTGCCTCCGTCTTTGAGGAGTCCTGAACCGTCGTTACGGCTATTTCTTTATTGTTTCTTTTGCCTATTATAGGTTTCTTCCGTCATACGGCTTCTGTTTCTCTGCCCTGTTATACAGGTTGGCCCCCATCGTATAGGGATCTGATTTCCCACTCTCGCGAGTCTGCGCTCCGCAAGTGCGGCTTGTTTGTTGATCATTTGTCCCACAACCGTTGGGCTGGGTACTGTGCTACCACCTCTCGTGGATTCTCCGACGGAGTCGGCTTGCTTGGCCGGTTCTTACCCTCTGACTGCACGCCCAGTACGGGGTCGCCCGGATTTACACCCGGCTCGTGTCGACCCTATCAGAGGGCTCTCTCGCTGTGCCGCCTCTCATTGAGAGCAAGCTTGAACACCTTGGTGGTGCTTCCGCGACGCGGCTCGTGTCTGTGCCACGTTCGCAGTTTGCACTACAGTGGTTGTTGTTTGTCGGAGAGCGCTCGGTGACGAGGAAGAGCGGAGGCGAAGAGAAGAAATAACAGCTGCAGTAGCAGGGAGTGGTGACTGTGGTGCAGAGGGATTTACAGGAGAACTGGAGACAGCGCACGCGCTTTTATCACCCATTTTCAACTGGGAATCCTCCGCGTCCGCGGTCGTTTTCCCGTCTTAGGGGGGGATATGAAGTGCAACGCCCTCAGGGAGGGATTCTTGGTACTTGAATGCTTCCCCGATATTATCGGTTGTGTAGTGTGTATATGAACTACGCCCCACTATGGTGGATATGGACACGTGGGACATGGTTTTGGGTCGATTGGCGGTTGGCCACAGTAGTGGATGTTTCCACGAAATGTGGAGTATTTTAGTTGATTTTAGTTATTATTTTCACACCCATTTCTGGGAAGCTAGTACTTAGTGCGACGGCGCACTGCCGTCGCACCAGTAAACCTTCCCTAACAAGGAACCCCAACCTGGGGAATTGGCTCTAGTTGTTAACGCTTGCGAGCGTGCTCTACTCCTCCTTGGAGGGAAACGCCGTGAACCATGGGACATATAACCCCCTTGCACATCTAA
Source organism: Gracilariopsis chorda (assembly GCA_003194525.1). Lineage (NCBI taxonomy): Eukaryota > Rhodophyta > Florideophyceae > Gracilariales > Gracilariaceae > Gracilariopsis > Gracilariopsis chorda. Next base: position 71,905 of record NBIV01000279.1, read on the forward strand.
AGGGACCCATCACTGGGAGTCATATTATTCGAATTGCATTGGTGTTTCGCCCTGTATAGATATATTGTTACCGGCATCGCTGTTCGCCCCCGTCGCTCTCGCGACTCACTTCGTCCTCTCTTCCTCCTCTCCGCCCTTCCTTTTTCCCCTTTTCAGGGGAGCACCTCCCGCTATCCGCGGCTCTCGTGTGCCCATCCGCTCACACACCGCCATTTACGTGGAAACCTATGGCGAGGACGCATTCCCGCTCTCTCAGATACCGATTCTTGTCCTAAACCCTCTTGCGCTAGTCGCAAAGGGTGGCCTCGGTCTTACAAACCGGCTCCGCTGTGCCACCCCTAGAGGGGCTCTACCAAGCTGGTTTCACCTCCACGGAGGAAAGATCCCGAACGTTTTTCGGTGTTTGTTCCCTTTGGGGCGTTGCACCACAGTGTAGGGGTACAAAAGGGCGTGCCAACACAGACCATGAGCTCATCGAAGCCCCTGCGACTGCAGAAGAAAATGAAGGAATGGGAGGAGTTCTCAGCCACGCTGGTGTAGAACTATGGGACAGTGAGGAATTACAAGGAGAACTGGATTGGGAGGAAGTCAACGATGACTCTTTGCCACTCCCTGACATGGTCGAGATGGAAGCCATTCTAGAACAATATAATCGGCAGTTTATTGTTATGTAGTTCTTAAGTATATATTCGCAGCTCTAGAGCGTTCTTGCTTCTCTGTAGGGTTTGGAGTTAACAGCGGTTCCACAAATTTAAGGGGGATCGAAGTATCAGGCCAAAGTTGTAACAAGTTTTGAGCTGCCTCTATCTTAGAATTTGCTGCTTCTTCGAGCGCCTCCAAGACCTTAACCACTACCGCATGAAGGTGGTCGTTTGACTTCAGGCACATTTCCAAAGCAGTATGCAGTTCTATAACGGGTCTTTGTCACGTATGGGGGAACGGCGTTTGCGACATCCCCTGTGGGGTCCCGTTGAACACGGTGATTGGTAAGCGTTCCGCCTCCCCTGGGGGGTCACGAGCGTTCTCTGCCATACGTTCCGGCTGTGCCGTGGTGTCCCCGGCTACTCGGGGGTGGCCTAAGGCTAACTCCGGTACACCGGCATTGTGGTTGAAATTCCCCTTTGGGGGGTGCCGGGCAGTTGCCGATGACACCCTTTTCAGGGGCCTTGCCGCTAAGCGCAGTGCACTGTCTCCATGAGGAGGGGCAGCGTCCGGTACGACCGGTTTCGAGCGTGCGATGGCGCGCATTTTTCCCGAGTTCCTCGGTTCTTCGCCGCAGCGTTGCGGAAGTTGGCGCAAATTATACCCCGGAGTGGTGGCTTCGATTCCGTCGACGACGGGAGGCGTTTCCGGCGCTTGCGCGCCAGGGCCTGAAGCTTCGACTGCGGCTTGGCCGCCTTTTCCCCTAAGAGGGGTGTGGGTATTTCCCAGCGGCGCTGGCGTATCTGGGCGCCTTTTCTCCACGGGACGCGGGTCTGCTGGACCTAATTGGACCGCTTCTGCGGGGGCTTCCGCAAATGGCAGCTTCGATGCATCGCTATGCTCAGGGGATTGGGGGCGATCGTCACCATACTCCCATATTGGGGATCCTTCCCTGACCAGGGTGTGCGGTAGTTGCGCTTCAAATTCCCGTGTAGTACGGTATAATTGCCGCTTTTGCGGCGCCTGCGCGTCTGGTTGTTGTTGCGCAGCACTGCCCGAGAACGGGGGATTAGTGTCGTGTGACATACTCCGTGCTTCAGGGTCAGTGTTCCGTATGTTCCGTGTTTCCCGTTGCGACGGCGATATCGTTCCTCGAAAAAGAGTGTTCTCCTCCCCCTCCTTAGACTGAGCGGCGGGATAAGGGAGAACGTTCCCCGTCTGGCGGGTGTAAATTCGCGCCAAGGGGGCGGGCGTGGTAGAGGCGGGCGCTGAGAGCCCCGAATTACCCGGCTGAGCCGGTGAGTCCGACAGGTTCGGTAGGTCTGAGAGTCCCCGGCTGGGGTGTGGTAGTACCGTAGGCCTAGTACTCCCGGATGGTTCCGGTGTTGCAGAGTTCGTAGAAACGGGGTTGCCTGGATCCAGGACTACCTCTGACGAGGGAGGAGGGGCAAGGACAACACGATCACGGGAAATCCGTTCGTACGTGTCGCCCATCTCTACCACGACAGTGTCGGTGTTCACAGAGATGACCTTGAATGGTCCATCCGCCACAGGCGAGAGTTTATGGCGCTTCTCCCGTTCCGGTTTGTAGTACTCCTTCCTGATGAAAACGTAGTTATTCGCCCGAATCGGGGACGGTTTCCCTCGCAAGCGAGCATCAAAATCACGCTTGTAAGCGGCTTGGGCCCGTGCCATAGACTTCCGCGCAGCGGGGACCAGCGTGGAAAGCCATTGCTTCCATTGCTGCCGGTAGATACCCACAGATGGGAAATTGTCCAAGGTAGCTTGGGTTTCCAGCGCCAAAAACGGGGGTGTTCTAGATAGAACCAACTCGAATGGCGAAACTCCGGTAGTCCGGTGTACCTGCGTATTGTACGCGTAGGTTACCGCATCAGCGTAGAGATCCCAATTCGTTGGGTGGTCAGCGACGTAGGAACGTAACGCCGCGAGTAACGTCCGGTTAAACCGTTCAAGTTGCCCATTACACTGGGGGTGGTAGGTAGTCGTGAACAAGTTCTTGACATCCAGGATGCGACAAACATCCTGGAAGAACTTGCTCACGAACTGTTTCCCGTTATCGGAGAGCACCTCCACAGGGGGACCGTAGACAAAAATCCAGTGCGTCACCAGAGCCTGGGCCACCGTGAGAGCGGTTATCCTCCGAAGAGCGACAGTCCGTACCAGCTTAGAAAAGCGGTCGGTAATGACAAGTAGAAACTTGTTTCCACGTTTCGTGGTGAGTAATGGTCCGAGAATATCGATCGCGGTAAACTCGAGCGGCGCCCTTGCGGGGAATAGTTTCATCTTCTTTGCATTTTTGCGGAGTTTCACGCGATTCTTCGCGCATTTGCTACAAAACCGCACGGTTGCGTAGCAATCCACCACCATGGTGGGCCAATAGAAATCTCTTCGCAGGGTTAGGTAGAGTTTCCTCCCACCTGGGTGACCTCCCATGGGGGCGTAGTGTGATAGATGTAACACCCGCGACTGGAGGGAATGAGGTACCAAAATCTGTGGGCGGGCTTCGACCTTCCTTACGAGGTAGCCTTTGTCGTTTACCCCGAAAGAGATATCTTCACCACCGTTGATACGGGCACGAACCCTCGTACAGAATGGGTCGCCGAATTGTTCTCGGATCATTTCTTCCGGTGATACCGGTACAAAGTTTCCCGGTAACGGGTTCTCAGATTCATCTCGCGATGCGAGTAGTTCGTTAAAGTCAGCATCCTCGTCCCAGTTTTCTGGCCCAGCCTCGATGGCACATTCCGGATCATCCGGGTTTATGGCAATGAAACATGGGACTTCATCATCCTCCGTTGGGAGTGCTTCTCCACTTGTGGGTAAACGCGACAGGGCGTCGGCTTGGGTGTTCTGCGCGCCCTTTTTATAAATGACTTGAAAGTCATATTCCGCGAGGCGGAGTGTCCAGCGCATGAAGCGTCCCGACGGGTCGGAGATTTTCATTAACCACCTCAATGAGGAATGATCCGTGTACACGGTGAAGTGAACTCCCATAAGGTAGGGGCGCAGAGTGGTCATCGCCCATGCGACGGCGACCCACTCTTTCTCTGATACGGAGTAGTTCCACTCATGAAAATTGAGCGAGCGCGACCAATAACCAATTGGGTGTCGTTACCCCTCGGGGGTGGTTTGAAAAAGAGCACACCCGACTTGGTAGTCGCTCGAGTCCGTATCTACGGAGTATGGCAACCCAAGTTTTGGGAGATGTAGGATTGGTGCTGATGTGACAGACTCCTTCAAGGAGTTAAAGGCTTCTGATTTCTCGGGCGTAAATTTTCCCAGTGTTGGGGGGTTCCCCTTTCACAACAACGCGTTCAGGGGCGCGGCAGTATCCGAAAAGTTCGGGATAAACCGTCGATAGACGTTGAACAGCCCCAAAAAGGAGCGCAGTTCCGTTTGAGTACGGGGCTCTTTCGCCTCAACGAGGGATTTGACTCGAGCTTTCTCGATCGCTAACCGTCCAGGACGGATAATGTGACCCAGATACTTTACAGTATCTGTGAAGAACTCGCATTTCCTCAACTGGAGGGTAATTCCCGCATTGCGGAGTACGGTCAGCACGCCTCGGACGTGAGTGAGATGGTCGTCTAACGAGTTGGAGAAGATGATAATATCATCAAGGTAGACCAGACAACTCCGCCACTTAAAACGGTTGAGTAGAATATCTACTGCACGCTGAAAGGTGGCGGGGGCGTTGGTTAACCCAAATGGCATCCGCTTGAAGCGGTACGTTCCTGCGTGGCAGGTGAATGCGGTGCATCGAGAGCCGTGAAAACGGTGGCGTCTCCGAGGGAGTCAATACACTCGTCCATACGAGGGATAGGATACGTGTCCCTAATAGTCACGGCATTGAGCCGGCGCTAGTCGACACAGAACCTCCAGGTTCCGTCGGCCTTCAAAGCCAGTACAACTGGGGATGCCCAGGGTGATTGATCGGGCTCAATCACACCTGCGCGGAGCATCTTGGCCACTTGGGACTGCTCCTCTTCCCGAGCTTTCGGACCTGCCCTGTAAGGGGGTTGTGCAACCGGTCGCACACCGGGCATTAAATCGATCCTGTGTTCCGTTGCGTTAATCTCGCCAAGCGAGCCATCCCACATTGTGGTGAATTCCCGTAACATGGTACGGAGTTTGTCGCGGTGCGACTCTGGCACGTGGCTGAAGTCCAGCGCTTCAAGTGCCTTTTCCGGATCAATCCGGTCGTTGCTCGATGGAGCATTGTCCTGTGGAACAGGTGTGGTTCGCAATTCCGAGTTACTTGGTGTGTTCGACGCTGAAGTAGCGGTTTCCTCCCCGTCCTTAGACTTGACGTCTTCGGACGGCCGGGCGAACTCCTCAGAAGAGGTGGTAACTCCGAGCACATCGGCGGCTGTCATCTTCGTTGGCAGCATTCCCATAGGATGGGGAGTTACACTCCCAATTACTTGGTGTTTCACCAGATACTGGGGGTGTTTGCAAAGGTTGGCAACCAATATCCGGAAAGGAACATCCGGGGAAATGGAGACAATTCCATTAGCCAGCGCCAGCTGGGATTTCTCGTACAACGAGGCGAGGGGATGTATAACCCGAAGAACGTGTTGACGGGAATTTACCTGCACCCAGACTTGGTACTCAGCCGGTATAGAAACCGAGGCAGCGACGCGGAGCTTGGTGGACTCGCGGGACGTGGGCGGTGGTTCCTGCGCAGCAGGGAGCAGAGCTTGTTTCCGAGAGGACCGCTTTAGCGGGCGGCGAACAATCGGAACCGACGATCCGTCGTCAAGTTCTACACGCCTGAGGCGGGGCCTGATTGCGTCGACAAATCTGTCGCAATAATCACATCCCAGTATGACTGGTGCTGCCAATGAACGGCAAACGATGAAGTCCAACTTCACCACAGAGGTACCAAGTCTCACGACGAGGTCCACTGTGCCCACCGTTTGTAACGGATTGTTGTTCGCATCCGAAATGTCGGGGACCGCGTCAGAGCGGATACGAGACCGCACAAGCGGGGGTAACAATGATTCCACAACAAAGTTGGGGATTGCACCTGTATCCAGGACGGTGAGAAACCTCACCATAAACTGGGGATCAAGGCCAAGGTCGGCATAGACCTTGTAATTGCGCTTGGCCAAGACCAAGACTCTACCGGGAATCCGGGGCTTTTTACTCCGTATCCACGGGCGACGCAACACACCGAAGTGCGCAGAGTCCGCGTCAGCGTTGTCTTTACTCGAGAGGACTTTCACCGGGGAGCGAGGCGAGGACGCCTCGGGCGCCAACAGCCTCTTGTCTGAGGACGCCTCTCCCAAAGAGGAGACTCCCTCAGTTAGTTTTCCACCTTCGGCGGTGGGTTGGTTTCGTCGACAACGAGTGCTTCATTCCGTTGACGGGGGTTTCTATTCGCATAAGCGGGGTTTGCAACGGATGGTTGCGTGATCCCCCGAATCGGGGTATGTGAAGCTTGCCGCGCACGCGGGGTCTGTGGTAGGGTATGGGAAAAGTCCGTTTTAGCACGGAGGTAGGAAGCCGTCGGGACGGAACGTTTCTCCTCTGGAGTGAGGGCCTCATAATTTGCCACTACCTTGGCCATATCCTTCAGTGAACAAATACACTGAGGTGAGGTATGTCCATGGGTATAGCACAGGTGGCAAATGAGAGCCAACACCGCGACACGCAGATTATTATTCCGAGTATCGGAGAAGCGAACCGCAGGGCGGGTGTCAGTCCATCCAGGCCGTTGATAACGGGATTGACCGTTTGAAAACGGGAGTCGTTGGGCTTGGACCCGAATGTTACCACCGTATAGAACGGGATCTTCTGTTCCCGTATCACGGGTCATCTTCGTCATCGACGGCAAATCACTGGTGGGTATCGACACACCATCCCCCTGCACTAAATGCACGGTATCAAATCCCTGTCCAGGGTTCTCATCCGCAGTGAGCGGGAGTGAGGAAGCTTCGCTTTCTAGCAACAACGCCTTGGCGGATTTAGACCGATTGTTCCGAGTTCTTGCACGAAGTGCATCCTCTTCCGCTCGAGCGTGTTGGACCAGCTCGAGATAGGTAATCCTCCGCTTGTCCTCCCGATAACGGGTAACTAAACTCCGGATTGCCGGGTCAAGACCATCGATGAACATGGTACTGCGCTCCCCAGCGGGGTATACGTTACCACATCTGTGGAAAGCCTTGTTAAGGCGCACCGAGTAATCGGTCTCGGTCTCTCCAGCACGCTAGCGTGTATCTCGCAAAGCGAGGATAGCCTGCTGCGTAGCGGTGTTTTTGGCGTAGCAGCGCAGAAGATACTGCACAGCCTCCGGCCAGCAAGTAACCCCTCCCTCGGAGGCACGAGAAGATCCTCTGACAGAGTTGTATTGGTACTCCGCCACTCCCCGTAGGAAATACGGTAAAGCCAAATAGGCTTGTCCCTCATTCATACCGAGGATATCAGCCTCGGCTACGAAGCGGGATAAGAAATCCAGTACCAGGACTGGGTCCTCTCCAGTAAAATACTGGTTGCGGAGCGAGAGCTGCATTCGCTTAATGCATTCTCGCACCTTTCCCGTACCACGGGGCGTACGTCCAAGTGACGAATCTTCGAGCCGGTAATACCGGTATGATAAAAGCTTCCGATAATCCGGGTTTGTCGGTTTCAATTCCCGGAGACCGGGGTGTCTTCTCCCCTTCTGGCGGGTTCGGATCACACCTTCAGTGGCCGATGACCGCTTCGAGCGGGAGGAGTAGCCTCGCTTCTCGTCCTCCGAGTCGGAGTCCGAGGAGCTCGAGCTAACCGAATGGTTTCGGGATGAGTCCGACGATGTCGAAGAATCAGAGTCCGAATATATTCGGTGGGGTTTCCGTCGATGACGGCGTTTCTTCTTCCCAGCAAGCTGGTTGTTGTGCGATGCCTCGTTTACTGGATCATCCGTGGATGGTTTGTCCATGAGGACGAACTGCTCCAGCGTCTCCAGGCGGGCACCAATCCGATCAAATCGGGCTTCAACTCCTTCGATGAAAGGGCAGGTTGTCCCAAACTCTCCAACACGGAGTTGACGTCAGACCGTAACATACGGAGTTCCTCGGCAACCTCCTTTACGGGAGTTGCCAAGACCACCTCTTGGAGGGATGTTAGTTCCCCTACAAGGGTGTCATGGGCGGTCCACAGAGCGCGGACCTGGGATTCCAGGGAAGTCCCCTGGGGGGTGTTATCGCCCGTTCCACGGGGGCTTGAAGCCGCGACAGCGGGAGCAGGGTGGGGTGCCTGGGGCACTGCGGCAACAGCGGGAGTCGATGCTGCATTCCCCTGCGGGGGTGATAACGAGGGCAAAAAGAGGTTCCGGGGTTCCCGGTCGGGGGTATCATTCCGCGATGAAGCGGCGCCAGCACGGCTGGAACTTGTCCGTATAGGGATACGGGGTACGAACCGAACTTTGGAAGTGTCCGCGTTGTCGCGGGAGCGACTACACGTCACCACTGGCTCCACATCGGAGGGATTTCTTGACATGAGAAAATACCGTTACGACGGGATACGATCACGGAACTTCCGGTGAGTGAAAACAAACCTCGTAAGAGGGAAAACAAAAACCGATTCTAGGTCGGGAGACCACTTTGTGGTGCAACGCCCCAAAGGGGAGAAACACCGAAAGACGTTCGGGATCTTTCCTCCGTGGAGGTGAACCCAGCTGGGTAGAGCCCTCTAGGGGTGGCACGGCGGAGCTGGTTTGTAAGACCGAGGCCACCCTTCGCGACTAGTGCAAGAGGGTTTAGGACAAGAATCGGTATCCGCGAGAGCGGGAATGCGTCCTCGCTAGAGGTAGGTTTCCACGTAAGTGGCGGTGTGTGAGCGGATGCGCACACTAGAGCCGCGGATAGCGGGAGGTGCTCCCCTGAAAAGGGGAAAAAGGAAGGGCGGAGAGGAGGAAGAGAGGACGAAGTGAGTCGCGAGAGCGACGGGGGCGAACAGCGATGCCGGTAACAATATCTCTATACAGGGCGAAACACCAATGCAATTCGAATAATATGACTCCCAGTGATGGGTCCCTTTAGATGTGCAAGGGGGTTACATGTCCCGTGGTTCACGGCATTTCCCTCCAAGGAGGAGTGGAGCACGCGCGCAAGCGGTAACAACTAGAGCCAGTTCCCCAGGTTGGGGTCCCTTGTTGGGGAAGGTTTACTGGTGCGACGGCAGTGCGCCGTCGCACTAAGTACTAGCTTCCCAGAAATGGGTGTGAAAATAATAAATAAAATCAACTAAAATACTCCACATTTCGTGGCAACATCCACTACTGTGGCCAACCGCCAATTGACCCAAAACCGTGTCCCACCTGTCCATATCCACCACAGTGGGGCGTAGTTCATATACACAATACACAACCGATAATATCGGGGAAGCATTCAAGTACCAAGAATCCCTCCCTGAACGCGTTGCACTTCATACACGGAGAACGCGTTGAGTTGAGGATGGCGCTGTTAAATGCGCAAAAGACAATCTTCTTCACCTTTTCTGGGTGAAGAGGGTTTCGTATGGACGTTCGAATGCATTTCTGAGCACTGAAACTTCGCTCAACGGAGGAAGAAGACGGGGTCACGCAAAGAAGACGCAATGCAAAGATGTGCAATAAACACTTTTTCTTCTGTATCCAGTACATGACTGGCATGTTTCCATATGCGAGAAGAATATGGCATCCACTCTCATCGTCTAGTTCAATGTTCCATTCCATTCGCGTAAAAGTAAACTCTTCGAAAAAATGCTGCGTAGCACCATCCACTCCACCAGCGCTGGGGAGCTTCCGAGATGGTGGAAAAGCATCTGACAGTACAAACGTTCGCATATGGTTTACAATATGCAAATTATACTTCGACATGTCTTCACGAGCGCTACGAATTTCCATAGCGTATGCAACATAATGCAATGGTGCTATCAGCGAAATCCGTCACCCTGTGCCAGATAAGCGGTCTTCAAAGACCTGCAACAATTGTCCCTTTCTCTCCGGTGTAAAGAAAGATGTGGTAGGCAGTTCATACAGCTCTCGGCGGAGTTGAAGGGTGACTGGCAGCACCTCTGAAATGAAACTTTCTTCGTTGTCGAAGAATCTCAAGTACTGGCGCATAAATCTCAACGCGTGATATATATCTAGAAAACTATCATAAAGCGTGTCATCCCCAACCGAACTCTCGAAAAACATTCTTTTCTCATTGGTGCAACCCCCAAATAGATTTGTTGCAATGTCCTGGCAACCAACGAGTCTGCAGTAGATAGTGTGGCCGCTTAAAAACGTTTGTAGCATACGTTCTGAGCTGGCGAACCTCGTAGTTGCCATCTTGACTGGCAGTACTGCAATTCATGGTGGAAGCGCTCGCGAATATGCATCAAGAGCCTTTGTTGTTGATTGGTACCCATTGTTTCGCAACGTTGCTTTATACTCTTCTCTCAATTTCTAAAACCTAAAATAAAGCTTTGTGCGGTTTTGCAGATCCGTAACCAGCGTTGATATCACATCCAAAACTTCTTTAATCCACTGCAAACTCCCGATATCCTGCATTAGCAAGTTTGCTAAATGAGTTTGATCATGGCAACTGATCATCCAATTGAAACGAGCTGCAAGCATTTCTTTTACAACTTCGCATGCGCTGGTGTTACCGCTCGTCACACTGCATATGCTTTTCATGTTTCCAAATTCCTTCATGGTGTCCGCCACAATATATGCATAGAATGAAGCATCGCAACGTGCCAAACCCGTATATATGGACGGCAGGAAGAAATTCTTTCTGATACGATTGACTGCGGTGATCGACAGCAGAACATTGACGACACTTGCTTGCTGTTCGTCTTTCCATACATCGAAAATTAAAGTGCCAAACCTCTGTTACAAACCTGCAGTAATTGACCCCTTAACGCCGGTTACAAACCGCTAATAGTACGCATCTTAATTTTTGGAAGCCATTCGACTAGCGCTTGGAATGTTACCTTCATACAGAGGATTCAAGAGCTTCAGAAGAAGGTAGAGCTCCTTCTTACCTTCTTCTCTGCTGAGAATAGAGAAAGATAACATGTGGTTAACAATATGTGAGGTTAAAAGTTCTCGGATTCTTAAACGATTCTCATATGAATCCAAACTGTCGGTGCTAACTTCACCTAGCTGGTTCTTGTTCAATTTCTGTACCTTCTTTTGACGACTGTTTATGGCGCTGTTGGTCCTTCTTTGCAATGATTTGTTGGGGGTTTCCCGAACTCCATAAACCGTAGCAGAGCCTCCTAATTTACGATAATGATCTGCATAATGATCATTCTCCGAAACCAAAAGCTCTTTGATTGGTTTAGCTGTGTTACTGCAATGTAACACATGCTTTTCCAGCTGGGGTGCATTCCTTGTCGACGCGTAAGAAAGATAATCGCAGGATTTGCAGAATACTGCATCCGAACACCACAACGGGAATAATCTGAAACGAACTTTTGCACGAAAGATTCCGTGATGCACCAAATTTTTGTTCGTCCTCTACGTCTTACAAAACTTTGAGAAGACGTTTCCAATGGAGGTACGTTTGCGCCTGAGGACATAGCGCGCACAAACAAGACGGTAACGTATGGGTTTCGGTGGCGAAGCGGAAAGAGCAAAACAAGAAACGTGTGATAGAGAGCGACTGAGAAAAAGAGATTGTAGGGAGAACTTGTGGCTTGAGTTGCATACAAGGTTTTGCAGAAGCAAAAGCTCGCGCTATAATCTACACCTGCGGGGCACTCGAGTTACATAAATATATTATAATTAGCTTGAGTTGAATTTTACGCGCCCTTTTGTTGGCCGTTGTGTCAATAGCAGGTGTGATTTCGGCGCCTGTTTGCCAACCAAAAACCGTTGTCGATGGATTCAATTTTGAACGTCGGTAAGTTGACTTTGGTCTCTTTACTGACCAAAATTGTATGAAGACTATGTCTTTTGAATATTCGTCGGGGCAGTGGCTCAAAGTGGGACACGCTTTACAACGACTGACTGTTTTCAAAGGATGTACTACAACCTTTGAAAAAAGTCACAGTGGCCGGGCATGTAACGACGTCACGGCAGAGACTCAAAAATTTATTGCGCAACCTAACCAATGGTTAGATCTCATTGTATTTTATGTTCTTGTAACAAATTCAAAGCCCGTTCAGTTCTCTTCTGTCTTGTTTTGTGACACTTTCAGATTTTTATCCTTGTCTTCTACTGGCTTATGAAGGCTGGGAACAAATATTAACAAAGTGTAGCACACACCGTCGAAAAGAAGACATGTGTTTTTTTTGTTTCTGGTCGACAGGGTACGAAACAATTGAAAGAAATGTTCCACTGGCAATCTTGCTCACCAATGACAACGATTGCAGCACATTGATGTCATTGGCGCTATCTGAGGTTTGAAAAATGCGTGCCAGGTCCATTGTTTTGCATCTGCTATTGCCTTTAAACTCACACTTGGCTTTCTTTTTTTTCTCTGATAGAGCCCACGCCATGCAACAGGACAGTGCTTTCAAAGCCACTTCGAACGACCAATGCTTTCTATCAATCCTTGAAAATCATGTGATTGGCTACGTTTCAGATCTGTTGCAAGTGCCAAGTGTTTGGGCATCGTATATAATCGTCTCCAAATACTTTAATGATACCTCTACAGAACTGTTTCAAACACTGCTGTGCTGTGGACTCTGTTATTCGAACATACTTTTCAATAGTATCAGCTGCATATATATATTCAAGCATTCGTAAAGCCGCAGTTACTTTCTGTTCTGTGCTGAACCCCAAAATTCTTGTACAATTTTTCTTTCGTTAAACGTAGGTGTGTAAATCTCGCAGCTTGTGGCAAATATTGAAGAGGATATCGTGAGATTCTTAAACGGCGACAAAAATGGCTTTTTATGGTACATTGGGTTTGGAAGAAAATAGTCCGAATAAAGCTTTTGACCTCCGTTGAGGGTATTTTGGTCTACATTGGGTGCTTTCCTAGGCTTGGACCCTCCATGAGGGACTTTTTCATTGTCCGTATCAGAGCTGCTAAGCACATCTTCGAGAAACAAATCAAGAGCTTCATTTAGCTTGTACTGTACTACTGAAGACGCCATTTTGGTGGCAAAAACAGCGCGGCGATTACAAGCCAAAATAAAATAAAAACAATAGCCTCTTCGTAGCAAAACAAGGAGCGCTAGCCACCAACAATGACCAACTGTGGGCCTTCAAACCACCGGAGTAGACAAACGTAAACAACAACCGAATAACGGGACGAGTCAGAGCGATTCCAAGTCCAACACCTGCGATTAATCCACAATAAATCTCACGCTGAATGGCTTGATCAACGAATCCTTTTCTCGGTGAACACAGCAGCCCAAAACAAAGTATAAAAATAAATATGAACGATCTAGAGGCACTTCTCCAGGATCAAACAGATAAAAACTTAAACAAAAAAGGAGAAACCAAGGCCAAGAAACACCAAGATATGGAGGGTTGTTGGTTGGAGGCCGGGACCACGGCCCGGCCAAAGGAAAGTAGTTGAAAGACCCCATCCCAAGGTTGCTACCCCTACGGACAGGACTGCTGATGCTGGTTGAAGCCTGGGGTTTGGGGTTGAGCTTGGAGGTGTGGTGGCCGGAGTTGGAGCAGAAGCGAACTTCCGGCGCCTTTTATAGACAAAAAAACCCAGGAACTAACTCTAGCTAAGAGTAGTGCCATAACATGCCAGCTTGGAATTAGATTCTAATCAATCCTCTAGACTACACGCGCATACGCAGCGCATATAGTTGCGTGTCTAGCCTACAGCGTAAGCATAATTTCTACTCATAACAATAGACATGATAGCTAGCTACGACCACAAACCACAACTCTTGACGTTGGAAGCCCTTTTTGTAGCCAACAATTGCACCAGCGGTAAGCAATAATATCATGCCCGACAGCAGTGAAGAGTTCCGTAAGATTAATATAGAGTACAGAAGAACACTCCAGATTCAACTGGAGGGTTCTGTAGGCGTAGTCAATATTAATTAGTGGCAACAGGCAGTCCCTCCTTGCTGCCAAAAGCGACCCACCCATACACGTTGCAAAGTGTCTTCCGTAAACTTTACGTGTGCACGACACGCGTCGAACGCACTTCACACTCCCCTCCTTAGCGGTCGCTTCCACGGGCGACCAAGAACCAATAGACTGACATCGACTGTGGGTTCTAGACAGGGCGAAAACTGAAGGTGAATGGTATGTCCATGCGGTTTTGATCTGGCTCATAGCTTAGCACAAACTGACGGCCACTCCTTAACTGCGCCAAGAATTCTGTAGTTTCACGCGAGTACGTCTTTTCTGGCGGTAAGTGTCCGTACTGTCCCACGACAACATGATAGAGATAAGTTACGAACTCAACACCGACAACCTGTCCAATGGCGGTGTGAAGATGATCAATCAACGACAGAAGCGTCTGAAAGGTGTCCAGCCAGAGATAGGGTCCATAAAGCTTGTAGATTGACAAACATAAATGCACAAGGTTCCACACAACCTTCTCACGAACATGCCCGGGTTCACCAAGCGGTGCAAGCCAGGCAGATATTGGTCTTCCAGCAACGAAAAGCATTTGCAGGTTATCATCTTGGTCGCAAAGGCCGTAGTTGACCATCATCGGTAAAACGATCGGGTTAGATCCCAAATCTACCATATATTCCTCTTCCTCATGGTGAAGCACCATATTCACGCGCATGTTTTTCCTGTCTGTATCGGTACAGCACTTCCGACCATGTACGACGACGCAGGATGATGAGTGAGGTTGGCGTGGGTTGTAAAGCATCAGGCGGCGTGCGTGAATTCCTTCCCGAGTGAAGTGGTTTCCTTCTGACATGAGTTCGTAGCGTGGGTGTTTAGCTTTGAATACACGGCAGGGTCCGTAATACTTTGCTCTGAACGCAGGCCATTTCACGTTCGAGTTCAGAGCCTTTCCACGCATCACCAACACCTGATCCCCTACCCGAAACCTGTGTCCGTACTTCTTGTTATCTTCGCGGATTGGTTGCGATACAACTCGTTGAGTGCGGTGAGCTAACGCTGCCAAAACTTCCACCCGACGATGAAGCGGAGTAAACACACGAAGCAAAGTGACCAGATCGGAGGGATGCATGCGTGGCATTGTTCCGTAAAGGAGTTCAAAGGGTGAATGCCCTTCTCTCATTTTGCGCCGTCTATATCCGTACAAAACGTTTGGTATCGCTTCATCCCACTGGATATTTCCACTTGTGACAACCTTTGCCAATGAAGGTTTAATAGTGCCGACCATTCTCTCAGCACGCCCGTTCGACATAGGGGCGTATGCAAGAGTCGGTTTCCATTGGATCCCCTTGCTCTCAACGAACTCCTGCACCGCTTTTGCCATGAATGACGTGGCATTGTCCGATACGATTACACGGGGAAAGCCAAAGGGGTCAATGATCTGGGTCCTGATAAAATCGAGCATCACCGCAGCCGTAGAGTTTGGGGTGGCCACGGCTATAGGCCAGCCATTCAGGTGCTCCACCCCAACGAGCATGAACTTGTTTCCGGCCATTGTGACCGGGAAAGGGCCAGCAAAATCTAAAGAAAATACATGAAATATTCCGGTCAACGGAAAACGCTGTCCGGCTTGGTAGGATGTCAGAGGCTTTGATAGTTGACATTCCTTGCAGCTTTTGACGTAATTCGATATTTTTGCAATGAGGCCAGGCCACCAGAATCGATCCTTGACAAATTTTCTCGTAGCCGCGAAGTCCCAATGTCCCATGTCGTCATGAAACATCCTTAGCAATGGCTCACGCTCCTCAACGGATGGAACGGCACGCAAGCCATCAGGCGTTTTTCGAAACAATCTTCTTTCCCAGACAACAAATTTTCCTGAGTTTCTCTTTACTGCAATCCTCAACTTGGTGTCGGGCTCTTCGAAAGGCATGCCGCTGATGTGGCGTGCAATGTTGGCGTAGTAGGGCTCCAGCCCATGAACGTACCCTGCATCCTGCATATTCAGCACCTCAACGGCCTGATCTGCGGCTTCTTTGCAGTCAGCATAACGTGAGAGGTAATCAGCAGCAGAGTTCCGAGCGCCAGGCCTGTACACGATGTCAAACTCGTATTCGGCAAAGAGGTCGAGCCAGCGAGCCAGGCGGCCGTGCACGTCTTTTTTCTTGGACGCATAGCTCAGTGCTTGGTGATCAGTAACCAGCTGAAACCGAGCGGCTCCGAGTAGGTAAATACGAAACTTCTTCAGGGCGAAAACCACCGCCAGAGCTTCCTTTTCACATACGGAGTACCTCTTTTCGGCCTCGCTCATCGTCCTGCTAGCGAACTGAACGGGATGGAACATCCCATCTTCTTTCTTCTGTGACAGAATCGCGCCTACGGCAACAGATGAGGCATCCGTTTCGACGCGGAAAGGCGCTCTGAAGTCTGGGAACCTCAATACCCGTGGACTGGTGAGCTTTTCCTTAAGCGCCCGAAATGCCACGAGCATTTCATCCGTGAAGGTAAACTTCTTCTTTTTTGAGGTTACGGCATGTAGTACGCCTGCAATTCCCGAAAAATGGCGTATAAAGCGCCTGTAATACCCCGCGAGCACGAGAAAACTTCTCAGCTCAGTCACCGTCCTCGGCTCCGGTGCCTTGAGTATGGCCTCTACCTTGGTCGGGTCCACTGATACACCTTCTCTGTCCACGACGTGCCCTAACAATGAAATACTGGACTGCGCAAAGCTGCATTTAGCTATTTTCAGCTTAAGTCCGTGTATGGCGATCGTCTGTAGCACATTCGTGATATGCTGTATATGTTCCTCCAGTGTACGCGAGAAGATGACAACATCGTCGATATAGACTCTGACATACTCATGCTCGTCTAGGATGGTGTCCATCATTCTTTGGAACGTTGCTGGGGCATTCATAAGTCCGAAAGGCATTACCTCGAATTGAAAAGTTCCCTGTCGGCAGACGAATGTAGTCATTTCCTTGCATTCTGGGGAGATGCGAATCTGCCAGTACCCCGAGAAAAGGTCCAGAGTCGTGAAGAAATAATTTCCTCTGAGGTCGTCGAAGATCTGTTCCATATGGGGGAGTGGCCACCTATCCGCTTTCATTCTCTTATTCAGAGTACGATAGTCCACACAGAACCGCGGCTGGCCATCTTTCTTTGTGGCAATAACGACTGGGAATGACCACGCCGAGCGGGCGGGGGTGATAATTCCTGCAGACAACATATTTTCCACTTCCTGCTTGACAACCTTGTCATGCATTGGTGGAAGACGGCGGACTGATGACGATATTGGCGCATCGTTGCTCAGCAAAACATCGTGCATGATAGGAACATCCGAGGGATGCAGGTCGTCCAGGGACCACGCTACTACTCTTAACTCTTGGAGAGCATCTGCAATCTCTCCTTGCACTGTTGCGCGGAGGTGGGTTAACCTGTCCAGGATGCGCCCATCATGCTCGAGGCCTTCCTCTTCCTTTCGTATCACTTCGGCGTACTCTGACTCAGGGTTATTCATGTCCTCTACCAGGAGATCAGGGAGCTCTTCTTTGCCACCTTCTTCAGCGGTAGCATCCGGGTCCGTATACACGAGTTCTTCCCCTTGATCCCCATTCTCGCCATCCCTCTCTGATACATCTGCCTCGAATGAAGAAGAGTTTGGCCCGCTCCCATCTTCACTGTTGTCGTGCATTCTTCTCCCGTCTCCTCGACTAGGGCCCCTATGAAGCGGTACAGGTACCGGCTCCTCCTGTGAGTCGGCATTGTATGTAAGCACAGGTCCATTGTTTTCATCTCTTATTATGACAAATCTTCCCCCGACTGGTAGCTCACTAGAATCAATCGGGAGTGGATCTCCGGGCTGCAGCGGTGAGAAGCGACGATATACCCGAATGTTCAGGCTCTCACTCGGCTGGTCGGGCCCAGAGTCCTGGAGTAAAACTGTTTCGTCTCTGATGGGGATGTATAACGTCGGGTCGGGAGGAACCGAATGACCCGAGGAGTCTGTGGAGTCGTCTTCCTCCACTGCATCCTCGTACCGCCTTTCACCTTCGCTCCCACCTTCCTCGTGAACGCTATGGCTCCCGACGTGATTAGTAAACCGATCACGGAAAACTACTTCTCCTTGTACCCTCTCATATCGCATGTATCCCGGAACATCGTCTCCGTTGATAAGCGAAGGCGGATCTTGCTGGGCATCTCCCTAGGTATTGTCTGGCTCCATCTCAACGACCAGGACATTATGTACTCCGCCTCCTTCACTATCGGCCTCGTCTATGTTGAGGTACTTGTTCTCTTCGTAACCGTCGGGGAAAGGAGAGGTGACATAGGTGCCATTGGCGAAGGCAGCGATTAGGCCCTCCTCGTCAGACTCCGACTCTTCTGGAGCCGCATCCGAGTCTGAAGTAAAATCGTCACTATCCGTGTCTGACCATGCGATGAGGTCTTCCAGGTCCGAGCGTTCGTAGTCGAGACCCAGGTGACTGGTTTTCTGTCAAGGTTCAACGTCACCTCCGGGTTTCCCGGGTCCAGTCGGGCCTGCATCGTCTCGAGAGCTGGACACCCAATTATCACTTCTAAGGGAGTTCCATCTACGACGAGAACGTCTACAGGAACTCAGACAGGACCAAACTTGACTGGAATCTGCCGTAGCGCCCCTATGACGTTCGAAGAAATGCCGTCACCCGTAGTGATCTTCTTTGGGGTATGAGCAGGCTCCAGAGAGAGGCGCTGACACAGTTTGGCGGACATCAGGTTTGGCACTGCTCCCGAGTCCAGAAGCGCTTGAGCCACTGTACCATAGACCTTGATCGGTATTACTTTCAGCCTCTTCACGGGTCGTAGGGTTTGTGCCACCGCTACTTTCCGGCCCGTCCTTCCCGACAAGATGCGTCTAATATCTTTCTTGGCGTCATCTGCATCTCCACGGATGAGCTGTCCAAATTTGATGCCCGTGGAGGCATTAGCAAGCTCCTCCACGACATTGTACTTTCCGGCGTGCTCCTGAAGTCGAAGCTTACTAGTCTGCTTCCGATTCACGGGCTTCTTTGCTTTTGAGACAGTTTTGCGATGCGCCTTGGTCGGCTTCAAGGCATCTATATTATCTCGATGCCTACCATCTGGGTGTAGCAACGCCGACATGTCCATTGTCCAGTACGTGCGAGCTTGTTTGGCGACTGGGGCGCCATTCGCCGTACGCTTTGTGGTAACAACGAGGTTTTCAACCCCTTCTCCCGGGTGCACCGTAACGACTCCAACCTGGTTCAACTTGGAGCCAGGCACTTGGCTGGAGGGAGCAGGCTGACCGGAAAGGGCCCTGAGACGAAGCTCAGCACCAGAGTCGTCAAGGGCATTCTTCAACCGGCCCTCACCAGAGGGGTTTTTCCAACAGGTGGACACTGAGTGCCCTACCTTTCCACAGTACGCACACCGAGTGTCACGGTGAGGATTGAGGCTGCACCGGCTCGCATAGTGTCTGGGGCGGTGGCAGTAGGAGCACAGCTGTTCTTGGTCGCTTCGTGGACCAGAAGACTGGTTCTTTTTGACCAATAACGAGAGCTGAGCGATCTGATCGGTGATTTGATCAACTCGTTTTCCTAGAGCGTCCGAGGGTGAAGCTTCTGCTCGGTTTTCTCTGCGGAGGATCTTCTTTGGAGGTGAAAGGACATGTAGGGCACCATGAAACCCCAAAACTTTCCTTCTGGGGACGAAAGAGCGCACTAGCTTCCTCAGGGATTCGTAGTCACTCGCACCCCGAAAGACAACGAATTGCACCAGGTCCCCAAACTCCATCAAGGCGTTGCGAAGAAGTCCAAACATTGCCTTCTCATTGAATCCCGCCTTCTCAAAGCAGGTATCCATACGCTTCAGTTATCCCAGAAGATCCCCGTAGTCTAAGCGTGAAGATACCGCCTGGCGGATATTCTCGTCGGGCTTCTCAGCGGATCTGAAGCGCTCCAGAAACACGGCTCTAACGACGGCATAGTCGCGAGCCTATTCACTGAGCTCTCCATCGAGAGCAGAATTGTCATAATAGAACTCGAACGCTTCCCCTTTCAAGTATCCAAGTAGATCCAAGGCGGGGTCTTCGTCCGACTTGCCTCGTGTAGCGACGTTTTCGTAGTAGAAAAAAAACTTCCGGATGTCCACTGAACACCCATCGACAGAGAGCCCACTCCCTTCCGGGGAAGCAGACCCTCGGCGGGAGTACCATGAAGACGCCATTTTGGTGGCAAAAGCAGCGCGGCGATTACAAGCCAAAATAAAACAAAAACAATAGCCTCTTCGTAGCAAAACAAGGAGCGCTAGCCACCAACAATGACCAACTGTGGGCCTTCAAACCACTGGAGTAGACAAACGTAAACAACAACCGAATAACGGGACGAGTCAGAGCGATTCCAAGTCCAACACCTGCGATTAATCCACAATAAATCTCACGCTGAATGGCTTGATCAACGAATCCTTTTCTCGGTGAACACAGCAGCCCAAAACAAAGTATAAAAATAAATATGAACGATCTAGAGGCACTTCTCCAGGATCAAACAGATAAAAACTTAAACAAAAAAGGAGAAACCAAGGCCAAGAAACACCAAGATATGGAGGGTTGTTGGTTGGAGGCCGGGACCACGGCCCGGCCAAAGGAAAGTAGTTGAAAGACCCCATCCCAAGGTTGCTACCCCTACGGACAGGACTGCTGATGCTGGTTGAAGCCTGGGGTTTGGGGTTGAGCTTGGAGGTGTGGTGGCCGGAGTTGGAGCAGAAGCGAACTTCCGGCGCCTTTTATAGACAAAAAAACCCAGGAACTAACTCTAGCTAAGAGTAGTGCCATAACATGCCAGCTTGGAATTAGATTCTAATCAATCCTCTAGACTACACGCGCATACGCAGCGCATATAGTTGCGTGTCTAGCCTACAGCGTAAGCATAATTTCTACTCATAACAATAGACATGATAGCTAGCTACGACCACAAACCACAACTCTTGACGTTGGAAGCCCTTTTTGTAGCCAACAATTGCACCAGCGGTAAGCAATAATATCATGCCCGACAGCAGTGAAGAGTTCCGTAAGATTAATATAGAGTACAGAAGAACACTCCAGATTCAACTGGAGGGTTCTGTAGGCGTAGTCAATATTAATTAGTGGCAACAGGCAGTCCCTCCTTGCTGCCAAAAGCGACCCACCCATACACGTTGCAAAGTGTCTTCCGTAAACTTTACGTGTGCACGACACGCGTCGAACGCACTTCACACTCCCCTCCTTAGCGGTCGCTTCCACGGGCGACCAAGAACCAATAGACTGACATCGACTGTGGGTTCTAGACAGGGCGAAAACTGAAGGTGAATGGTATGTCCATGCGGTTTTGATCTGGCTCATAGCTTAGCACAAACTGACGGCCACTCCTTAACTGCGCCAAGAATTCTGTAGTTTCACGCGAGTACGTCTTTTCTGGCGGTAAGTGTCCGTACTGTCCCACGACAACATGATAGAGATAAGTTACGAACTCAACACCGACAACCTGTCCAATGGCGGTGTGAAGATGATCAATCAACGACAGAAGCGTCTGAAAGGTGTCCAGCCAGAGATAGGGTCCATAAAGCTTGTAGATTGACAAACACAAATGCACAAGGTTCCACACAACCTTCTCACGAACATGCCCGGGTTCACCAAGCGGTGCAAGCCAGGCAGATATTGGTCTTCCAGCAACGAAAAGCATTTGCAGGTTATCATCTTGGTCGCAAAGGCCGTAGTTGACCATCATCGGTAAACGATCGGGTTAGATCCCAAATCTACCATATATTCCTCTTCCTCATGGTGAAGCACCATATTCACGCGCATGTTTTTCCTGTCTGTATCGGTAACAGCACTTCCGACCATGTACGACGACGCAGGATGATGAGTGAGGTTGGCGTGGGTTGTAAAGCATCAAGCGGTGTGCGTGAATTCCTTCCCGAGTGAAGTGGTTTCCTTCTGACATGAGTTCGTAGCGTGGGTGTTTAGCTTTGACTACACGGCAGGGTCCGTAATACTTTGCTCTGAACGCAGGCCATTTCAGTTTGGTTCAGAGCCTTTCCACGCATCACTAACACCTGATCCCCTACCCGAAACCTGTGTCCGTACTTCTTGTTATCTTCGCGGATTGGTTGCGATACAACTCGTTGAGCGCGGTGAGCTAACGCCGCCAAAACTTCCACCCGTCGATGAAGCAGAGTAGACACACGAAGCAAAGTGACCGGATCGGGGGATGCATGCGTGGCATGGTTCCATAAAGGAGTTCAAAGGGTGAATGCCCTTCTCTCATTTTGCGGCGTCTATATCCGTACAAAACGTTT